>JAMKCH010004444.1:0-44668 GCA_023653785.1 Ophioderma brevispina | reverse complement strand
TAAGTTTGCACAGGGCAGCTTGTACTTACTTACAGGACAGTATACCTCTTCAGATTATAAATGACCGAAGGTTGGACAGAAGTGGTATCTTTGGACAACTGGCAAATGTATACCTGAAGACATTACATATTTACTTTTGATCATCATCCCTGCCCATCCCAGCACCAAAGATCGCTCTTCAGAAAACGTACTTTACAGTTAAATTTTAAAAAGTGATGCCGTGTGGATTGGTGCAAGTAAAAGTTGGAAATATGCATAGAAAGGCTGTCCCAAAACTGGGAATCAAAAATGAACTTAAAGAGACATGAGGACATTTCCACAAAGAAGAAACACCCCCATTTCTTTAAACCCGGGTTTTTGCATATTTGGAATGCTTACCAATGTAATAGATCACACCTGAAGTGAATAGTGCGCAATCTTTATGTACTAAGCAAATAATCAGCCTAGCTGATTATTTAGTATTTTCTGTCGTGCACGACAGAAAATCAAAACATGGTTTTCTATAGGATGATTACGCTCGCAAGTTCAAAACAAGGTTTGCAGTTTTCTTTTGCACTTGTTTTTTTTAATAAGCCTTCGGAACGTTGGTAGGTGGACTACAAACGATCTAGTGCAATTTGAGATAAATTCGTATCCTCAAAAAAATTCCTCCTGTCACTTTAATAGAAAGATCAATACAGCATAGACAATGCGAAACATTACAATGGTTTATACAAATTTAAGAGCCTTTTGGCATCGACATGTTCATAATTATATAGGTTCGATTAGGCTCTAGTTAAAACTATGAGCCCGAGGTGACATCAAATAAACCTACTATTTCCCTAATAGTGGGGGACTGTAGTGTACAGATCTCACGAGAGTGTGCAAATCTGGATAAAACTGTGAATTTTGGTACACAAGTACTTTATGCATTGATAATCCAAAAATTGATGGAAGCACTTGCCACACCCCTTTCATGGCCCCAGCTTGGAGTTCAAGGTTACACAGGGGTAAAAATTTAAAATGTTCCGATTGTGTTGAAAAGCACACCATGATGTTTGTCTGGTTACAAGGATTCCAAAAAGGTATAGTTTATACTACCTATGGCTTATAGTTTTGGAATTATGGGGTAAAAACTGTAAAAATGGTGAAAAAGTCAATTTTGGTTTGTACAGGGGTCAAAAGTTAAAAATAGATTAAACTATCCTTTTACAAAGTTGTGACTGATTAACTAGAAGCGTGTGTTTAAAAAGTGTAACGAAATTCTAAACAATTTGATGAAGTATTATTGTCCCCACTCTTAAAGCCTGAATACTTTTATTGAATATGATCCCACATCGTGATTTTAACATCGTTTTACTCTTACAATTAAGGGACTTTCAAGATGTAAGAAATATTTACAAACGTTAGGGATAAGCTCAAGATCAAACTCAAACGTGAGTAGTTGGTAAAGCAGTCCTTAGGCCTAATTACAACAACAAAAAATCAAACAAACATAAAAGAAAAACCAAACAAATATAAAGATAACAAAAAATTGAATATGAAATAAAATACCTATATCAGACATTAACGTATTTACACAAATATCAATACGCAAAATGAAATGAACAATTTTAACACTGATGCATGCGCGAGATTAAAGTAACAAACGACAACGACAAGAAAATAAATAGCAAAATAAATGCCAGAAATAAAATAACACAAACCAAAACAATAAAAGAAAAAATATCCCACCCTGGCTCATACAACCAAATGTCAATTCTACTGCAATTAGCACACGCCCTTTTTGTGCATATAGGCCTAATGGCGATTTTCTTTTGAGTGTAATTAATAGTGTTTAAGTCAACGTATTATATTTTCAATAATTTTTGTTTGGAGTATATATATTCTTCAGAACTCCTTATTTTGCATACAGATGTGGTGTTAGAACAAAACACTCCATTCGTAAATGTACGAATGGAGACTTGCATAAAAGTCTCCATTCGTACATTTACGAATGGAGTGTTATTGTTCTAACTCTACATTCCTGTAAAATAATGGAGCATCAAAACAATGCCGTGACGTCATAGGTGTGCGTTAATATAATTCACCTACATACCTACATACCTTTTTAATACAGTAATTTATATCGTTCGGATTTTTTAGGCGGGGAGTATAGTACTTGTGTGCAAAAATTCACAATTTCCCGAAAATAGTAGGCCTGTTTGATGTCACCGAGTGACCATGATTTTAAGCCAGAGCCTTGAATAATGGCAGTATATATTTGTTTTATATACTTCATGAATAAATTTCCACAATGTTCATCTTTCAATACTCAATGTAAGGTCGCCATTAAACAACAGAGAGGCCCGGCAGCGAGGGTACCTCAAATACTATTTACTTCCGTTCCGTAAATAGTACCTCTAGCTGCGTTACGCGCATGCGCAATACCACAAGCCAGATACTTTTTACGGCTTGGAAGTACTATCTACGGCTTGGAGGTACCATTTACGAACGTAAATAGTAGGCCTACATTGCACACGTCTTCAACAAAATAGTGAAACTGTTTTAAATCACGTGAGGGACATTTACGCTCAAATTTATTAATGAAGTATATAAAACAAACACCAGATAGAGAACTGGGAAAATCAAGTGATTTGGAATAATGATAATTCTATTTGTAGTACAGGCAAAACACTTTACTTTAAGGAGAGGGTAAAACAAGGAATTTCATACATTCACCGCTTGTATGATCAGAATGGAAACTTTATTTGACTAGATGATGTTAAAAGTAGATTTGAATCAGCGGGCAGTGTTTTCCAAATACATGGAAAGGCAAAAAGCTGGGAAGCTTCTATGTGCTGCTTATTTGCCCTACCTACATCATGCAAGTGAGTCTTTTTGACTGGTTTCTTCCATCTAATAGCGACAAGCAGCATGGATCAAACATTCAATAGTTTTAGAACTCGCTTTTACAACAGCGTTGTGCGCGCTATTAGTGTTTAGCATAACCAAGCATAGAAAACAACCTCAGATCACCGGCAATGTTCGGATCGATCGATTGTATTATGTAGCTATAAAAGCAGTTGTGTGCACGAGCTTATTATTTAAGACTTACACCCGTTACACGTCGCTCCTGGCTTGATGCGATCTTCGCGGGATAAAACCAGAGAGAGGCATTACGCTGCTTAAAGGTCCGATGAAATGAGATGATAAACCTACTCCAAATGCTAAGAGACATGCCATTTAATAAACAGGGACCAAGAAAAAAAGAATACCCACTACTGTTACCGTCAACTTGACCAAGGCCCAAAAACACCTCAAATACGGATTCAAAACCGAATAATAGACAGTACACTGCTGAACGGATTACAAATTTTAAAACAAAATATTTATGTTAATGTTTGTCTACATCAGTCTCAATCAAAACATCATTAGGTATCAAAATCAACGATTTATATATTCTTTTTCTTTTTTTTCTTTTTTTTTCTCCTTTTTTTTTCTTTTTAATAAAGTTGTAATTAATGAATACTAAACGTTTACTACTGTGTGTCCGCGGAACGCGGGCCTGCAGAAAGATTACTCTAAAGATGTAGAACTTGCAAAGAGTCCTGAGCGACTATTCCAGAGAAAACTTCACTTCAAGAATGGGCCGTGTCCACGGACGACTTATCCTTACTGAAGAATACCAGCTCCTAACTTGACTCCCGAAGCCGGAGGTCGACAAAAATATAAAGTCCAAAAGTGCTGTAGCTTGTTTATCCTGGGATAACTCAGAGACCGGAATACAAAACCGAGGTCGGCTAACAATCGGACGAAACTGATGGAGCTGAGGACTAACTATGACAATGTCCACAACAGAGACATATTTGACTGCGATTACTGTCCTGGTCAACTTGAAGCAAATAAGTGTCACTATACTCTTCTAATAAATTGGAGCAAGATGTTAAGAAACTTCCTTGGAGTATGATGTTGTGATACTCCCCCTCATATTCTTCAACAGGGCTTTATATATCCTCTCAAACAATTTCTGAGGGCCAGTCCTCTCTAGTATGATCATGTACTAAATTAAGTCCATTACATTATAATTCTGGATTCAGCTCCATTGTTCACTATTAGAATGTTTCATAGCCCATCACCCACACACAGCACGGTGCCTGTGATACAGTAGGGCGCATCGATGATTCAGAAAAGTCAGGGTAGCACATTCTAATGACATCATGAGGGTTCAGGTACATCAGAAGGTTCCCCGATTTATGAGCCTCTTCTTGAGATCTTCCGGTTCATTCTATTTGCTTTACACACACAAGTTATGCACAAAAAACAGTCATATTTCTATTGTATTACTTAGACTAATTATAATATTTTAGTGCCTATTTATGACTTAATCTTACTCAAAGTGAAATAAATCATTGCAAATTCTTTGGCCCTGTAACACTACCAGTGAAATCATTAGTGAAAATATTGATTTTCAGTCAGGTAATGGAAAGGAGTCCACACCAGTCACTTGGAAATTTATATTACTCTCTGAAAATCTAGTTCACTAATGTTCATCACCAACCCAAATATTGAATGGATTTCTGGTCACTCCTTGTAGACATGAAACAAAAACCACATCAATTCTATTTGCATTTCCGCGGACCTTTAAAGCATAACAACACATTTTGAAGAGCGCCGCCAATTTTGCAAAATCTTGAAATTTCTCGCACAGTTATGTTGTAATTTTCTAGGAAAACCATACCTGTGAACGTGAATGCCCCAAAATGAGTATCCTATATAAAATAAGCCCCAATTTGTAATTAGAATGGGGATCACGATCGTACTTAACGGCAGAGATGGAAATGCTAGTTTATGTCCGTCATGGAGAAATAGTGCCAACCTCAGAAAATGACCTCTAACTGGCCTTGCCTGAACAATAAAAAACTATTATGGATGAGCGTAGACACGTAATGGCGCTATTTCCCAGGGCTTATTCATATTGCAAGGCCGTTCCAACAGGCCGTTGAATTATATCGGAGAGATCTCCGATATATGCTAATTACAAATTCCTTCGTTTGCAAACTAGACATTTTCGAGCTTAACCATTCACAGGTATAGGTACTAGCTCAGGTACCAATGAAACCGTGTAAAAATCTCAATTTTCTGACACACCCCCCCCACCCCCCTAACCCCATCCCCTTAGGAAAATTGGGGGAGCTCTTCAAAAAATTTACATAATTGCTTTTAATTTAAATTGGAGATGGGCCCGAGTGACCGGCCCGTTGTCGTTTGGGCTCAACGTATATGATATCAGTTAATAAACAGACATAAATATGCTGCTGTGGAAGGAATTTCACTAAAGATATATGAGGAAAGGAATGTTAGCGGCTCTTGCCATGGTGGTTGGCTAGTTCACTTACCTACCGTTTCTTCTGCTGTATTATTGCCACTTCTTATCAATTGATCATGGATCTGAGAGATCAACTCGCAGGTTCGGTGACGGCATAATAACAGAAATCGAAATAAAATTAAACGGCCTATGTGAAGATTAATATTAAAAAGTATGACCGTTAAGTATTTTGAAATATGCAAAAACTATTGATCAATTTACTGTCCTGTTTCTATGTAGGTAATAAATAAAACAAATCCACAATTAGTATTAACTGCACAGTGAAGGTCTCTATAAGGTTAAATACGATATTTTATTGCACTTATTTTAGCAGGTACAAGTGTTTATACATTTGAATTTATAAATTCGACACTTGGCCATGGCCGCAGCCATTGCAAGACCTCCCCAGTGAGAAACACCCGGATGATACATACCTGCACACTAAGAATAGGACGTGGGCAACGCAAATTCCATGAATTTTAATATAACCAAGTGGTACAAAAATATGATACCGCTGACAAAATGCAGCCTTTGATATAGTAGAGAACTAAATTTCAAAAAATATTTTACGTCAGTGTAGAAAAAGTTATCGAGAAGTAAGCTATAAATATCAACAAACTGAGAAAAAAAGCACAAAATTGCATAAAATTGAACCACAGTTACCAAGCTTATCATTGCATGTACTGACGTCCCCCTACGGGCTAAAGGTCACCTTCCCGACTTCTGTCTACAAGCTCTAATGGCGGCACCCTGGGGTCTTTTAGACGAATTCATAAATTCGAATTTATATAATATTTTACAGTACTGTGAGAAAATCGCTTTCGAATATCTAAATCCGGGACATATACTATAAAAATATCAATCTCTCGCTCACCCTCTCTATCTTCTCTTTGTCTCATACCCGCTCTATCTCTCCACCCTTTTCCCGCTCTCCCTCTCTCTCTTCAATGTCTGTTCATTTTAAGTAATTATGACGCACTCAAATCCATAATAGACAATCAATTCGATACAAGCAGACACGAAAATAACAGGCGCAACGAAAAAATGGTAAACAGCAAACAACCACATAAAGGTTCACATTTCGTAAACATTACATTTAAGTCTATTTTGAACTCATAGAAGAAAGAAAAGATAAAATATACACCTACGGTTCCGGTCCTGTATCCGGGGCATCATGAATTGTAACTACAGCTTTGCTGGGCTCAATTACCCTTCCTATGCATCCTGCAGTAACGGGGTCATCATATGCGATGTTGATACCCAACACTTCATCACCTTCTTCACTTCTTCGTTATGGCAATTTCTTCACTAACACAAGCAGAACTATCGGCAGTGAAGTCAATAGTGCCGGTACTTGAAGTGAAATCTCCTGACTCTCCCGACACTGCCGACATATACATGTTGAGTAGGCTGGTTGAAGAGATTACAAGAATTAACCATAATATAAAAGGCAGGAAAATTAAAGATTGGAAAAAACAAAGGCACATCAGCATCTGAGCCAGGGGTGTAGAGTTAGGGGTTTGTTCTTAAAGCAATTACAACACTTTTATTTAAAGAGCGCCCCAATTTTTCAATATTATGAGATTTTGCACAGTTGCATTGGTTTTTGACTAGTAAAACTATTCTGTGAATTGTAGAGTTAACAAATCATATGGTCGCAAAGAAGGAATTTTGTAAATTAGAATAATTAATACTCGGGTGATCTTCAATAATAATTGCAAAGGATTGCTGGAAACGCCCTTCCAAATATGAAATGGCCGAGAAATTCGGCAGTACGTGTTTACGTTATCCATTAGTTTGTTCCGTCGTTTCGGGTCAGTCATGTCAGAGGTCATTTTCGTGAGATTGCACTATTTCCTCTTGGACGGGCATAATTTGGCATTTCCAGCTCCGCCGTTAAATAAAAATCGGGATCCCGATTCTTGATAACAAAATCGTTTCTTTTTGGCAAAATGCGCGTTATAGGGCCAATTTAAGTTTACACAGGGGTCAAACTGAAAATCACTCCAACATGTTGAAATGTATGCCATATTGTCCGTCTAGTCATAAGGATTCCAAAAATGTATAGTTTGCACCAACTATGACCATGGGTTTTAGAGTTATTGGGTACAAATGGCTAAAAGTGCCAAAAAAGCGTCAATTTCCATTTGTACAAGGGGTCAAAATCCAGAAGTTGCTCTAATGTTGGTAAAAATGAAACAAAGTTGTTCATCCGAGCTTAATGTTTCAAATAGGAATAGTTTGTAGCATCTGCAAGCCACAGTTATCATGCTATGTGACAAAATTGGTCATGGGGCAACATAATCCCATTGGCATTGACCTCTTTGACCTTATCGACGGTAAGTAAACATTTAACACTTAACTTGCAGTAAGGTTTGCACTTCCGATAGTGCATAACGGGGGGAGGGGAGTTCCTAGGGACCCCCTGATATAACCACTTTTAAGGATTGTGTAGATGAACTTCCACCACGGGTTAGAAGCTTCCAAAAGACATCAACAATAAAGAAATAAAAACTCAAGAAAGTTGTTCAGTAAAAAATTTAATTTTTTTTTGGGGGCAACAACATTGATTTTTATTTCGCGTCAAAATGTGCGAAAAAGGCACTACATTTGTGTCTGCATTTTTACGGCATTGCTTCGCCTAGACTGTGCTGATGTTTTAATTGGTGAAGGAATGAACTATATTTACCATATAAAGCACAAACATAAATGTGTCTCAACGACATTTTATATTGGTTTTTTCTTTAGGGTTACTTGTATAATTCATCATAGGTTCTACAGTTAAATCGCTACTATGTTATATAAAAAATAATGGCTCAATGGCCTTACTTACTTTGCAAAAAAAACAAAAAAAAAAAGACACCAAAAAAAACCCTCAAAAAACGGAAAAAAAAAAGATTTTTTTAATTCTTATTTTACTTTGTTTATGTCACTAGGTGTATGCATTGATGAAACAGAATCACAGTAACGCTAATAGATTGTCATTTTGCCATGGGTACTTCCGTTAGTGCTAAGGGGGGGGGGGGCTCCTAGGTACCCAACTAATTAACGCAAAAACGACGCGATGGATTTGATTTTTTTTGCACCAATGCCAAGCGCAACTAAAAGTTAACAAATACAAAAATATAAACCAAATATATTGAAGCGTTAAAATAGCCGCTGAAAAATAAGTTGGGTACCTAGGAACCCCCACCCCTTATGCAGTAAGTGTTAATATAATCAAGAATAACTTTTGGGAGGTCCTCACCCCTTTTTTTTCCCCCCCCCCCCCCCCCCCCCCCCCTTCATCAGACAATGATTGCAGCATTAAAAATAATCAGAGTAATTTTCAATGTCGTGACCACTGTACAAATGGAGTTTGACTGTTTTGCACTTTTGTAGCTCAAAATAATCAAAACCAATGATATAGATGGTACAAAAACTATACATTTTTGGAATCCTTTGTAACTAGACGGACATATGGCATACAGTGCAACATGATTGGACAGGAAGTTGCGACACACAGTTGGACCCATGGGGAAACTTTGCATTGGCCCCTATTGAAAAGAGTGACACCACAATTTGACGCCATAAGTACCTTGCATTGATGTTAGAGGGTCCAAACTAAACTACTTAAAGGTGTAAACCTTAGATGTAGTCGGGCATGAAAAGCAACTCCTAAATAAGGACCCTATGATAATCTGTTCCCTGCTCTAATAATTGTTTTTAGTAATAATGTAATGGATAAGAGCCGCATGTACACCACAGACCCCGGCGCTAAACACTTCTCCTAGATTTACCAGAAAAACCCATACAATATAACTTTTACAAGATAAATGTTTAAAAAATTCAAATATTTCACTATTTCACTTTCGGCGAGAGCACCTTCACTCATCAGGCAAAACATAAAACGTTATTGATCCGTCGTCTTCGTTGACTTCGTAATATTTCATTTTCGAGATAGTATTCGTCTGTAAAAGAAACAGAGCTAGTCAGACGAGTGCACATGGGCAATACGTGGATGCTGGGTTTCCTGCCCGAAAATAATTTTTAACGAAATTCCTATCCCACATGCACCACTGACCTCTAGTACAGGAAGCGGGCTCGCGGCGTAATTGAATAGGCGGCCGATGATACAACCGGAACTCCCCAGCGGCCATTTGTAGAGGGAAGAACATGAGAGGTTCACCGTACTGATTCAATGGCGAAGTCAATGCAACTGTGAATATTGTTATTTGAAGAAAAATCTTAATATTTATTAAAAATTGTGTGGTAGTACCATCGACAAATTATGCCACAGTGATAATTACTCTAATTGGCGCGATTCAGACATCCTAAATGCTGGGGGTACTTTAATGTGTAGCATATTGGAGTGCAATTTGTGCGTTATACAAAATTAGTGATGAAAGGTTGAAACAAATAAAATGTCTGCCAAAAGAAATTATGTGATGTGAAAAAAAAAGGGTGTAGAAGGATGGTGTGAATAGGTGACAGGAGAAAATTGTCAGTGTCACCGCAAAGAGAACAAATACGGCAAAGAACGGACAAGAGAAAGACCAGACCCGGAAAACGGGGAGGGACGCAGACACGAGGAAAGAAACGATAAAGGAAGGGGACAAGGGAAAAAGAAAAGAAGCGAACGGAAACCTCGCCTTCCAATTCCAACTTCCCCCCTCCCATTTCCCCCTCCCCCTTCCACCTGCACTTCCCTTCCCATTCCCGTCTTGCCTTTCCTTTCTTCCCTAATTCCCTTCTTCCCTTCCCTTCTGTGTTATTTTATTCATTTATTCATAATCATTCATCATAAGGGTAAGTGGAATTATTAGTTCATCCATTCATTATTCTTTCCTTAATGCATTCATGAAATCGTTATTTAATCAAATATTGCAGTGAGGTATGTTAGAAAACATGCTCTGACATATTACACTGTATTAATTATTTCACATTTCCTCAGTGTGGTGTCAGTTATTTTTAGGAAGTGATCCTTATGTGCAGTTATTTCTGCAGGGATTCCTTGGACAGTATTCTATGCCGCTTGAGGTCCCATTGACCCGAAGAATTCCCCCTACCTACCTGCCTGTCAGCGAGGAAAAGAGCCCAGGACACAGAGCCCAAAGCACCGCCCAGGCACGCTCACCAAGGCAAAGGACCAGGGAAAGAGGAATAGAAAAAGAAACGGAAAGAGAGAAGAGAGAAGGGAAAAGACCACGACAGAAAAACAAAGGAAAAAAAAAGACAGAAAAGGAGACGAAAAGAAAGAGAAAGAAAGTAAAAAAGGAAGCGAAGAACCAAAGGAACAACGAACAGGAAAACGCAAAGAACCAGAAAAGGGCGACGGAACAAGAAAAAAGGAAAAAAAAAGGAAAGGAAAGAAGGCGAAGAGAAGAGAAGACGGCAGAAAAGCAAAGGAAAGGACGGACAGACAAGGAAAATTTAAAGAAAGAGAAAGAAAGGAAAGAAGAGAAAAGGAAAAGAAAGATTCCCTCCCCTTACCCACTCCCCTCCCTCCCTCTCCCTCCCCTTCTCTTCCCTTCCCTTCCCCCTCCCCATTCCATCCCAACCTCCATCCTTTCTTTTTTATTTTTTATTTAATTTTTTTCATTCTTCATTAATTTCTAATTTATATACCAAATATGCAATTTATCTTATTTTATACCCTGCTCTGCTATTTATTTGCTGCATTTATGTTATTTATTATTTCACATTTCATCAGTTATTTCATATTTTTTTGGAAAATTTCTTTATTTGTTCATTACTGGTTTGTTTGAAAATAACAAAATTCCTTTGTGTGAAAAAACCTCTCGTTTTCCCTATTTGTGTAAATTTCAAATTGACGTACAAGTGCATTGAAAGGAATGCAGCGACGACGTGTTCTTGCCCTCTACAAAATGCGAGGACACAAAATGTTTCACTTCTCGATCGCCCCGCTATCCATGTATAGAGTCAGTGCATTGCACCAACGATGTACGAGTAGATATACATCACCCATGCACGTCGCGATTATTGTGCCTCCTTTAAACTAAGCGCACATTTTGTGGCGCACAAATTACAAGGCAATCAAAGGGTACTCGTTACTGGTAAAATTTATGTACAGCAAAACAGCAGAACAATATTTGGACAGAGACAAGAACCTCCCATAACTAAACATATTTATTCAATTCGGGCCCTAACCCATGACGTTACAAAATAGACGTCATGTGGTTACCCACAAACCAACTGCCTCTTTGTTGGGACTTAAAGGAGTGTTTTTCTTGTAAAGGCCGGTTTTTGTGTGTTTTTGCCGATTTTATGCCGATTGTTAGCCCAAGAACTTTGTAAAAACCTGCTTTAGGTCCTTTAGTACGTTCTGAAATAGTAAATCTAAACCATAGTATGTGAAACGTTAAACAAATTGCCAACAGAAGGTTTTTTGGTTGATTTTGTTACAAAACCCCCATGAACATTATTTCCAAAATCTGACAAAAATCAGCGGAGGAAGTGGGCTAATTGATTAAATTCAAAAATGGGCGGCCAAAGGCAACTTGTCCCTGTTATCTCCTGAATGGTTGGTTTTAGACCCAATAAATATGTTTCGTGATACAAAGAGACACCCAAGAATCAAATAAAGCTTGTAAAAACGCACTATGAGTATCTATGACGTAAACACATAAATATGGACGTTAATTATAACGTTAATATTTACGTCATCTGAATTCGAAGCTACTTAGAAAGGCAGCTTTTCCAGGTTTTACATCGTGACCACATAAAGAACATGGATCTACTGTAGGTGGATCTACTATGGGCGGGTCTCTGGGGTAGATCTACTGTAGGTGGATCTTATCTTTTACTGTGGGTGGAGCTACTGTATGTGGATCTACTGTAGGCGGACATACTGGGGCGTTGATTATCAATGGGAAGATCTTTACTGTGGGACGGATTACTATGGGGGGAATCTACTTTATCGGATGAAAGCCCAGGCTGACTATCTATGAATGATTGCCTGAAAAGATACAAAAAATCATAAGGACAGGAGTAACACTATAATAGTTAACTCAAAGGGAAAACATTCATTCAGTGAAATGAATGGCCTATTGCAACAGTGCGGACTCACAATGGCTTTGTTGGACCCAAGCGCCAATTGGGGAGCTGTTATTGAAATAGTACGATCTAAGTAGGGCTGGATCGGTAAGCATTCATTGTCGACCAAACTCAACAAAAGTGAACGACGACATTGACACTGTTGACCAATATTTACGTCCGTTGCAGCAAAGTTTAGCTTAGGTATATATGCTGATTCGTAACTGTTCCGGATCTTTAAGGACATCCCCTTTCAAAATTTTATGACAGTTGTGATAAAATATTTCTGAAAACGTTGTGGGATCTAAAGAGCTTTGACAACGAAATCCGACATGTAGACTAGGCTAGGCTAATGAAATAATATTAAAAAATCGATATGGCCATGCATCTTGACGGGGGTATTTTGAATTTCGTCTGCAAATTTCAAGTATCATTGACATTTTGAGCTTAAACCAGGGAACAGCAATCAATGGAATTGACTGTGGCTGTATGCCGATTCCCGTTACAAGATTTTCACGTTCATTCATCACAATTCAGTTTGGAGCTTCCGCGCTGGGAATATTACCATTGCTTCCGACCAGCTAAGGGACATACAACGGCCCCATAATGGTGGCCACACCAGCAACCAGCTATGTATGCATAATGATTATGCTTGCCATAATGACTAGATTATGCATAAGGGCTATGCAGTAGCAGCAGATAAGCATAATAGCAAATAAGTTTGACGCTATCGTCCAATGGCTTGCCCTGAGGTGTAACCAATTTGATGAGTCACGGCAGAGGCTGATAAAACCTTTCTAACTTAAATATGTTATCAAAATGCAGTGTCGCTAGGTCTTAAGCAGTTATTGATCAAAATTATCATGAAAAAGTATGACACAAGGTTATCTCTTATGATTTTGGGTGCAACTGCTAACAAAAATTGCATCAAAATATGAATATATTGCATAAAGTCCTAAAGACTGGCTTCAAAAATTCTTGCAAGTAGCTTCTGCTGAAGCCACAACAAGTATTGCAAAGTAAAATTCCAAGAACCATTCATAAAAATGTAAACATTAGCCAAGTAAAACAAACAGTTGATGGTCCCCGCCGCTCCGATTTTGTTATTAAAAAAAAACACCACCACCACAAAGAAGGCTAATGGGAAAAAGAAGGCAACAACAAATATCAGGCACCATTGAACTCCCACGATTATTTAAAGAGTATCCTTCATTGTTGAGCAATTCGTCAATCTTCTCACATATACTACTTTTCCACAACCCAATATTCAAAATATCATGGTGGCATCTTAGACATGACGGCCATCTTTGAAAACAAATAATAAAAGAACAATAATAAAGGCCTCTATATCACCACTTTTCAGAAGTCCGGACGATCAACGTTTATTTTTTTACTTGGCCTTAATAGGGTTATAACCCCTTGTGAAAAGTGTTTACCTAATGACAAGTATGAATTGTCAGTGTCGTGTGATTTCAAATTGGAAGCTATATGTTAAAGCATCAACAAGTCATAGGATTAAAGATAATAAACACCAAGTTTAAACATTACCCATTCTTTGCAAAGAAACATTCCCACGATTGAATTATTTTTGGATAATTATATGACCTCAATTAATCGAATTTGCCAGTGCGGTTAGGAGCTTACATCGCATTGTTCGATAATAGAGCTTGTCCTATTTCCTACACTCTGGTTCTTCACTGACTTAATTAGAATATTAATTATATTTAAGCAAGAACATCATTTTGGAATCTACTGAAATTTAAATCTGTAATTGTAGAAGATATAATTAAAAAAACAGGACAGATTCAAAAGTGTATTTTACTGAGTAAAAAAACGGACCTCAATTTCACTATAAAATTGTGCACCGTACGGTCACAGTTCTATGCATCCCAGCTTGTCTAATTAATTAATGAGCTTCATTAAAATGCTAGAGCTATGTTAATTAGGCATTGAACTGAAGTACAGTTCATTAGTTTTAAGTTATCATATTGAATGGTATGAAGAAACATAATGGGCTGAATAAACATTGTTTTCTCATATTGTAGGCTTATCGTGTCCCATTGTATACTCAATCCCAACTTGTTAATTAATCAATTATTTTATTACAATTTCTTTAATTACAGTCCCACAACAATATTATGGTCTCAAATTAAAGGGCAGTTAATTAGCTTTAATTGATATATAATTCAAATAATTATATGGTCGTTAACATGAAGAAAAACAATAAGAGCTGAAGCTTCATATTCTCAATTATTCTTAATTTTAATTACTGAAGTCTGATCAAGATAAATTTAGTACCAACTTTAAAGCTCACTAAATTTAAACTTTAAAATGAGTGATTACTTGAAGTATTCAATCACAATTAAGTACTCTTATCATTACAAACATGTCAGATTTCTCCAAAATATGAAACAGCTCCACCCTAGAGCAGGCCCATTTCAAGACACATGGTCATATAAAAACGTATGCTGCATGCTGAGAGCAGTGAAATATCAGGGTTACAAATCTCATATAAATGTTTCTGGTATTTTTTTTTATTGTTTTCCGGTTTTTTTGTTGTTTTTTTCCGTTTTTTTCCCGACATATTCGATATACGAGCAGGCTTGTAGCGGGTTCACAATTGGCTGATACCCTAAGCGAGGTGATGGAATGACAACTTCCTGATGGGAGCAATGATAATGGGCAACTGCACTTTGAGATTTTATTAACCATGCTTATTGTCGTCGTCGTCATCATCATCATCATTATTATTGTTGTTGTTGTTGTTTTTATAGCATGTTTACGTCATACTATCATTATTCACACCAAAAACAAAGTTACGTTATGCGTTCTTTTGTCACCCTTATGACGTAATTGACGTCAAATTTGCACGATGACGTCACAGGTACGTTCATACTGTTTTTTTAACCAGCTGATCGGATTCTTTGGTTATAATCATGTTTCTATCTATTAATAATATATTTGATGGGGGTCTCTTAAAAACCAAACCGTTGTAGGAGATACAGGGCTTCAAAGATTTTGGCGGCCATTTTGGATTATGCTAATAAGGCCCATTTCCCGGTGTATATGATTTTGGCAGATTTTGGATATAAATATTAAGTGGGGCCATGACAAAACAAGATGAACCAAAAAAACCCCTCTTATGTTTGCATTTTGTTCTAGGTCATCAATAAGTCATAAGTTTACTGGACTATTCCCTGGGTTCGGTTTTTAGGCCATTTCGGTCGGGTTTCGGTGTTATTTTGTATTTTAAACGATTACCGCGGCGGGCTTTGGGGTGCCAAAAAATTGTGATTCGCCATGATTCACATCATAGACTGACTATTAATATAGTTTGAGTGGAATTTTTTCGTGTCAGTTCATTAAAGTTTTCGACGATGCTATTTACGCTTATAATGTATCCAATACCACTATATCATTAGCTTTTTAAAATTTCGGGCCAGTATCAACACATCCCCTCAAGTGAAACCTACCCATTACAATATGGATGAACTGCCACGAATTAAAAATCAGACTACAATATTTGTGCTTGGTCGGGCGGGTCATTGGAAAAAGGAAAGAAAGAAAAGAAAGGAACCACAACGACTTTAACAATCCGATTTTAATCTGTTTAGCCTAGATAGAGAGCAAAACGTTACGTATCTATTAGAAATTCATCGTCTCGCATGTTTTGCCGACCACAAAAAAAAAAGAAAACATAGAGTCACCCAACCAATTGAGAAAGCAATGGCTGCCTCCGATTCTTCCACCTACTGTGGGTTGCCGCTTTGCCATATACACTAATCGGTTTAGTGATACAAATTGCTGTATGTGTAGAGGTGGCCAGGTGTGGTGTTATAATACAGTAGATGCCCTGGCTCTTGCTGCTTCAGATGCCTTTTTTCTCATAATGACAGATGAGAGCTTAGGTGTGAAAAGATTGTTGATTCATTGAGGCGGTTAATTTAAATCAAGACATGAGTGTCATTCATTCGTTGTGTGGGCTCATGGGTTATGACAAAATTTAACCACCCATCCCCAATAGCACCCAACAATCAACCAATGATATTTTGGCGGGGATTGTTTGTATCGAATTGACATTATGTATGTCAATTAACTTAGATGTCCAGTTTTTTAATTAATTATTAAAAAAATATTACGCTTTCCAAAAAAATCACAGAAAGAAAAGTTGGTTATGCACCATTGAACCCAACAAGATCATCGGGGTTTCCAACTTGAAAAACATATTTCTTCTTTGGATTTTTATTCAATTTACACGATTTTTTACTGGCAAACGACAACAAACTGGGTCCAGGTGAATATTGACTTTTGACTCTGAAACTTTGATGGCAGGCCCATTCGTGAATTAGGGGCGCGCTTCAAAAGTAAGTAAAAAGAACAGTTATTGATTCGTGACCCTTGCTTTGATTTCAGTGTTTTGTTGTGCATTAATGCATGGGGATATAAATGCATCGAGAAATACCGATACTTTTGATAGAGGTTACTGTTGTTTTTTCATTTGGTTATTTTTATGAACAAAAAGATCATGAACAGATCCTATAATGCCGTCCCATTCAAGTTAATTGTCGGTGATCCTCTGAATATATTCTTTTGTATTGCACCAAAAAATTCAGTTGCAAATAACAAAAGGTTCGGATTTTGTCATATTGAACAAAGTTGCATTATTCATTACATACCAGTGGCGGACAATATTGATCGTGATTCATCTCCTCCGACGACAACTTTTACAACCTACAAAGTGGAGTCAAGGGACCTTCCACAAAACGTAATTGCCAATGGTACCAAACCTTTATTCGCCATTTTAAAAACGAGGGGTGAAAATACCCAGTATACAATCTAATTTGAAGGTTTAAAATGTGCCATTCCTTTTGTCATGTAAAACGTCTTAGGTCCCAAATTGAAAGATACCCAACAACTTTCTTTTCGTGATTTATTTCGAACGTGCGTATTTTTTGAAATAATTAATAAAAACCAGACATCTAAGTTAATTGCAACAGACATTAAAATTTTCCCGTGCAATATTCAAAATGTCAGCGCCCAGCACGGACGACTGGTTTTGAATGGGCTTCACCCCCTTGGTTTATCCATTCACCTGCACAAAAGGAAGAGATTCAACAACCACCCTTTGATCATAATCCCTCTGCCGCAATCGATGATTGGCGAGCAATCACTAATGTAGAATATTTTGAAAACGCTATGTCCGAACACGTAAAAGTGTAAAAAGTATATTGCATATTACAACATGTTCCGGCTGTATCCGGTGTGTATTTGTTGTTATTTTCGTTACATAAGAAGTTAATGTACATCGTTATGCGTTCAGCTTTACTGACCAAGACTGTCCTGTGTGAAAAATAAAGGATGAAAGTCTGACTAAATTTGAAAGTTGGACCCTGGTCCGTCTTGGCATTTCGTTTTGGGCACCCATGGTCGTTCCAGGGGTTCCCTAACGGGACCAATTTTCAGTTAAAATATACCCGGCCCCTAATTGGACCAACTTTTGTGAAATTATACTAGTTTTCAGTGAATATATTTTTCTGTGATATTTTAAATATATTATCCACTGGTATTATCCCAGTTATATACTCTCTTTTGAAATTCCACTTATAATGTATTATAAACGTCTTTACTTGTATGCAAAATATTTTTGATTAATATTGTAACAATTAATTTTTCACTGTACTGCATTATTTACATAATTATCATATTGTTTTTGCTGTACGCCTATTCTATAATGAACAAATAAAAATTGATTGAAGATTGAAGGTAATTTGCGGTGAGATTATACTCCTTGTGGGACCTGTTCGCAATACATGAAAAAAGATACACATTTAAAATAGCTAATATACAAGAAAAAAATGACACTTGTCCTACTGCAAGAAAAAATACACACTTAGGTTATTTTGCTGATATGGTTAGGTTACTTTTTCCTATTGGTATCATTGAACCAGTCACAATCAAAACTGAATTTGTATCCCAAGTGGGACTAGAACTTGATAGGTATTAGCGCCCCTCCGACGGGAGGAGTTGCTACTATCCCCCAGGGTATTTCTGTGCAAGCTGAGGTGCACGACGCGCCTCCTGGTAAGCATAGTTTCCCACCGAAGGGGCGTTGGCTCTGCCTGCATTTCGTCGGCAAACTTACCCACCTGGTTTACCTATGGCAATTTGGGCTGGCATCGTCTGTGTTTGCGGGTGATCTGCCTGAGGGATATGGTGCGGCAAATCCATATTTTCCAGCACTTTATTCTCCTTATCCGGGTATATGCAGGCCAACATTGGTTTGGGCCTTCGTGCCCCTGGATATGGATAGCCGCTGCCGCATACGCATTTGCCCCATCCGAAGGGACCACCGGTGTCGAGTTTTGTGACTAGGCCTACCGTACCACCTATCACTTCTGCTCATCCCGCTCCGCCAGTACTGAATGGCACGCTACCATCTCAGCCTCCTTTGACCAGTCGGCCTGGGCAGAGTTCGCCGGCTTCAGCTTCTGATTCCCACCCACTTTCTGATTCTTTTTCTTAGACCGAAGGTGATGAAAACGATGATGAGGACGAAGGGGATGATGGTGACGACGCTCCTTCTGGAACCAAATATACATCGCCTGCTGCTACAGCGGTCGAGGTTTCTACTGAGGCTTTTTCGTCACAGACTCCCGATATTCTGCGTCATATGGCTTCTGAGTTAGGTCTGACTGTGGATGAGGGCGCTCCTTCTACTTCTTCAGGTCTTCTACGCTTGGGCGGGCTTCGCGTTAAGCCTCATCGGAATAGTCCGGCATTTACTTTGCTTCAGATATTCACCGAGCCTGGGAGGCTTTGCACCTTGCTGATCGTCCCTGTGCGTCGCGCCCACTCGGGTATTCAGCAAGACTTTGTGTGTCCTCGAAGATGACTTCAACAAGCTTTTTCGTGTTCCTGTTACGGACCCTGATATCGTAAAGTACCTTTCCAATTCTCCGGCGAGTTTCTCACCCTTTTGGGAGGAAGAGCTGAAAACTCTGGAGCTTCTCTCTTTTCGTTACCAATCACTTGGGTAACATCGTGGAGAAGGAGATTGGGCGTTCTTCGGCGGCTTTCGGCGCGGCATCGCTAGCGGTTACGTTAGCACGCCATCAGCTGGAAATAACTATGGTACTGACGCGGCGCACTGTTGCCTTGCGTAGGGATAACGCTTGTGCTACACTGCAACAGTCCTTCAATACAGATCTCTCTTCTCTTCAAATCCCCTCCCGTTTCTTCCTCAGTGGTAATCCCTGCTGTGTCGCAGACTCCTTCTACCTCTACTGGTAAGGGCAAAAAGTGGTCTACGTCCGCATCCGCGGGTAAGCTGTCTAAGCCTAAGCAGGCTAAGGGCAGTAAACAAGGCGGCATTTGACGGGATTGCGGCCGCGTTTCAGCCCTCTCGGGACTTGGAACTTCCCCCGCATGTGGGCAGCCGCTTGAAATACCAAATGCCTGGGCTGCGATCAGCCCGGGCCGCTGGGTACTCGACGCCGTTACCTGCTAAAGTTTACCTCAGCATCTCCCCGTCTGGCCAAGCCAAAGGATGCGACCTTTCCCAAAGATCCTGCGATGGGCCCTGCTCTTGCTACATCGTAAGTAGGCTATTATCGCGATTTCCCCATGGGTTTCTGCTACAGTTTCTTTCTAGCACCGAAGAAAACAGGGGATTGGAGACACATTCTCCATCAAAATCCTCTTAACGCCTTCACCGAACCTTAACGGTTCAGGATGGAGACGTTGTCCGATCAAGGGTGCTTGGACAACGTCTTTGGATCTAAAGGATGCATATTTGCATGCCCCCTTCACCACGACGACCAGCGTTGGTTACGGTTTCGAGTGGACGGTCAGGCTAATTCCGTTGCATGCCGTTCGGTCTCTCCACGGTGCCCCGGGTTTTAACTCGGGTGGCGAAAGCGGTGGCGGCGTAGTACTTGCAGCGTCGGGTATAAATCTCTGTGTCTACCTAGACGACAAGCTCGTATACAGTCGGTCCGAGGAGAGTGTCCCCCACCACACCGATATCGTGGTGCAGAGAGTCTCGAGGTTGGGCTTCATTATCACCACAAGAAGTCCAACTTTGTCCCTACACAGACTCCTTTGTAGCTCGATGCTCAACTCGATCTTATTCGTGGTCGGGCAACCCCTTCACCTAGCGTGAAGCGAATATATATAGCGTGGTCCTTCTGGCCGCCGAAACACTTGGTTTATGCGCGAAACGGGCCCCGGTCTTTCGGCAGATTTGACCTGCCGTACGGCAGGGATATCGGCCTAAACGCCCGGTTTTTGCAAATATTTGTGCCGAAAATGCGGGCTACCTCATTACCCTGCCGAAACAATGGGTTACTTGCCGAACAATGGGTTTCCAGTAGTTCGCACAGAGGGATCCTTAATATTACAGCGTGCGGTTTTTGGATGTACTAATTTAAGTTCTTTTGTCAATTGGCTATATGGACACAGGATATGACACGAAATAGGTGATCAGTTGACTCAGCTCGTTCTACAGCTAAGATTAGCTTTAAATTAACTAATAATTTTATGCCGTTCATTATTGACCAGGGAGGGGGCCGCGGAGAAATTGAAAGATGGGTTTGGAAAATTGAAACCCAATGTAAAGTTAGCCTACATAGCCCTATTGCCTAGAACCCATACCCCCTCCCACACACAATTATGTACATTCATTATTGACTGCTGATAATCAGATAGGTGCTTGGTTTTACTGAATACTAATTTAGCATACCCCCCCCCCCCCCCATCAGAAAATAAAATAAAATCACATAACCCCTATTTGGGTCAATAGGAAAATTCAGGTCTAATAATCCCAAGTTTGTACTCACCGAACGTACCCCACTAACCAAACCCAACCTAATTCCTAACCCTAATCTTAACCCTAGGTCCTCTAGGCCCTATAAACCAACCTTAACCTAACCAGTGTTGCAACCGGCCTAATAGCCTCCTCATACGGGGACTTTACCAATGGGAGCCAATGTATATCCATGCTATAACGTAAATTCTGGATCAGAATTCGGCTACCAGCCTTTTTGCCCCTTATGGGGTCCATATGGGTGCTTTTGGCGTACAAGATCGTATTTACGGTCTTACTATTACATAACAGCTTGTCATAAAGCAAAAGCCTTGATTTTTAATGAGTTTCATTGTAGATTGTCCTAAAATCACGTCAATGGCGGTAAACATGTGCTCTAAACATCAACAGCACGTTATTTCCACTTCCCTTCTCCTCTGCCTAATGCCCCGGTACTTCGGACACTGCCGAAAGTAGGTAATTCGGCACAGGTTATTTCGGCACACAGTCCAGCTTCTGATGGATTCGATCAATATCGAGGTTCTTGCATCTGTCCCCGATACAAAATGTAAAGAGGTAAGTATGACCTGCTTAGAGTAATACTGTTATAAATCATGACTCATTCAGCACTGTAAGCCCCACCAAACCGGCTTCCACGACACACCCATCTCCTAGGCGCTCTCTCTCTCTCTCTCTCTCTCTCATTCCCTCTCCTCTCTCTCTCTCTCCCGCTCTTCCCTCACTCTCTCTCCCTCTTCACTCTCTCTCACTCTCTCCCTAAAGATATATCGTCGCGGTGTAGGAAAAATACAGGGGATGCAGAACTCACAACGAATCATACAGGAGTCCATTTCAAAAAAAAGGATTGGCCTCTAATCATTAAAACTATCAAAAAACTCTCTTGTACGAAATAACATGTTCCACCAATCGTGATTTTTTTGTCTCATGTAAATTTCATCACATATTTGCTACTGATAGGTTTTGTCATGGCTCTTTTCTGCTACATAGGCCCGCCGGTTTGATTTTTTAAAGGTAAAATTCACTTCACAGGAGGTTTTCCATGCCCAACGACGCCGTAAAGCGTAAAGGGCTGGGAGGTGTTCGTTAGGGGAGAGAAGGGGAAGTTGAGCCACTTTTTACATTTTGCTTCATTCTGCTCAGAGAAATATAGCCAGGAGCAAATGCGTTTACAAGTGAAAACATTGTGTATGTTTACTTATTAAGGTATCACAAATTTTTGACTAATATTTTGCTTATCCTCAGTTGAGGGGCCAAAAATATTTTGTAAACTGGCTCAGCTTACCCCAGGGGTGGGGCAAGTTGAGCCAGTCATGGGGGTAAGTTGAGCCATCCTAGCACGACAAGCGGCTATCATATATGTGTCATAACATTGGAATCCAATTTTGCTTTTTTCTAATTTTCTTGTTTCAAGGTATTTTACCAAAAAAAATGTTTGATATAGTGAAAGTTCAGTCTAAAGTTGAAAATAAATATTTTTTGATGTGATTCAGCTTGAAAATATTTTTGGGGAGAAATTTGTGCACATTTTCCTATGCTCAACTTACCCCATGCCCAATTGCTCAACTTACCCCATAGGGACCATTTTAGTCACACACCAAAGATTCCTTAAAACTAAAACTTGTTAAAGTTACAATCAGTTTTCTAAAGTTATGTTCACATATCACACCCTCAATACACAAAAGAGTGATATTATAGCTTCCATCCTTGTAGGGAGAATTTGACAAAAATCATATTTTACAGAAAGTTACAAAATGAACTTTTTAGTGCAACTTTCTAATTGTATGTGCAAGGGATTCCATCTTACACTTAAGAAACCTGTGTTATGCTATGTACTAATATATAGCAGTGTAAAGTGAAGTTCTTTGTTTCTTTCTAGAGGGGTGGCTCATCTTACCCTGTGGCTCAACTTACCCCCTCTCCCCTATGTCCTCGGAATTTTTCACATGTGTAGTACGCGCGCGTGTGTATGTGAATATGTGTGTTTGTATATGTGTATATATTCTATTTGCATTTGCTTGATAATATAGTCTAAAACTGAAAAACGACGGTCGGAATCATTTTCCAAACTTTTTCCTGTCTATAACTTCGAGGCTGTACATTTGGACATGATGTGTCGCATTTGACTTACCATCATCATCGTCGATAGTAATTTCGACAAAGGCATCAGGATTAGAAGCATCCTCAGGGGTTATGAAGGCATAAAGAACTTCTTTGCTTTCGATTCACAGTCGTCTGCTATATCCAGTGGATATGACATTCCAATCGGCATTAATTTGAGCTTGCGATATGACTGTCATCACGTCCGGCTTCAGCTGTGTATAATTTGGGTTTAGGCCCCGGCCAAATCACCTCCCCGGGTCATATATTACTGCAAGCAAGATATCACAGTAAATGTATAAATGAATTCAAGAAACATACTTTAATGATTCATTATATACTCGTATAGTATATTATATGCATCTGTGGTTCAATACACATTGCGATTAGCGCTTACCGCCCACACGCACATACGCAAACTATCGGGCCAGTCAGTCCATGCAACTCGTCAGCAAATACTCTTTTTTTTATTTTTGAAGCAATTTTAAAACTATTTTGGTCAAGTCCGCTTCTTCTGCATAATAATAATAATAATATTGGATGGTATTTTTTCTGCTGATAAGAAATTCGCCCTCGCCAAGAAATACTCACGCGTCTTCGACTCGCCCGATCTTTGATCTAGGCCGGGCGATATTTTCTTTATCAACCTCACCATCCAATAATTATCTAAATATTTATTTGAATACAACAAATAAAATGGTAATTCAGGGAAGACAAGGCCAAATATACAAAATATTGTACCTGCCCCTCGGATTTGATATTACAGTCTGATTTTTTTATTCGCGTCACACCTCATCCATATTGTCCGAGGTTATGTTTTTTCATATGGAGGGGATGTGTAGTACCCAATGAAAAAGCCGAGGGTATAGTTGGCATGGATACATTAATAAGTGTAAATGTTCTGTTACGGCAGATAAAAGCTTCAGGATTTTGGTGTAATTAATTTAAAATTAATTTAAATTTCATGGTCGCCTTTTGAGTTAATTCACGTAAACATATTTTTTTCACGATCATCATGGTTGCCCTCACTACGTTACATAAGATGCAAGGATTTGTTAATTTAAGATGAGGACGTATGTCTTTGCCTGTTAACATCTTTTGGCGTTTTTGATCACGTAATCCGTATTTATTCAATGTAACCATTCAACTTTCGCTTTGAAAGCGGGCATGTCAAAAGTCCGCTCTTTTTATTTAAATGCCATACCACAGATTTTTCGTTATGTCCTCAACCGCTTAACTGATGTCAAATCAACAAGGGCTAAATTTTATGAATGGTAATCAATCTTCCAATAAGGCTATGCAAAAATGTTGCCTCAATCCACGCCAATTAAAGTCTTATTTGATTTTCCCTAATGAACGTACAACCTCTCAGCAGAAATAGATCATCCAACCATAGGTATTTCCGTAACCTCTGATTTTGGTTCCATTAGATTATACAGGTAATACTCCGCATATTTTTATAAAATGACCGCTTTCATATTTCCCGAATATTTAACGTGCTTTAGTACCACCGGTTTTAACTTCCTGGACGCATTACCCGCAGCCGCGCGCAAGTGGCTGTAAGCCTGCGATTAACTAAACCGGGGATCCGTCTGCTCATTACATGTCCACGGTAAGGGTATTTGCCGGCTACGTTGTTTCAGTTTGTAACTTTGGGACCATCTTTTCAGATTCATGCGGGGACAATTGAAATGATTATTAAGAACAATATCCATATGTTGAATCTTAAAAAGGAATTTTAGTATGGGAGAACAGCCACTTTTTGGAAAAATACAGATTTGATGACGTCCACTGCATTGATTGGTTTTTATTTTGCTTGCGGGGGGACCCATTCAGGTATAAATGACGTTACGTATCCTTACACTGGAAAAAAACAACCGATTATCGTCACGTTACTCGGTTTTTGAATCAGTAGGGAAAAGGTACATTTTTTACTGTTTTAGACATAATAAACCGTCAACCCCGTGTCTTTTGGAAAAAAAATAGCACTCTGGGCAGAGGGCCATATGTACAGACCTTGATTTAACCTAGTCGGATTTATATATATCGGTCTCCCGAAGAGCAAACTGATACCTGATACCTGACACGTGAACTGGTACCTGACACGTGACACCAAACTTTCATCTCGTTACCGTTTATAACACCAGACAGGTCAAAGCAGCAAGCATTCTGTATCTTCCGTTGTTCCCCCCCACCGCGTAATCGATCAAGATGTGAGGACTATACTGTAGTAAAGACTAGTTTCCAATGCATTTGAAGGCGTAGCGTAGTTAAAGGACACCTTTCGAACCTAACCCCTATAGATGATATCTATCGCTCTTCTTACCGAGCCTGATTGATAGCTCAGTCGGTTTAGAGCGTCGTTCGTGCAGGGTAATACGGAAGTCGCCGGTTTGAATCCGGCCAAGTGCAGCATGGGTTTTTTTTTTTCAACACTATCGTGCGCTTGACATCTCCAGGGAAAGATTAATAAATATATATATTTTCCAATGCAGTTAAATCCATAGTGTGGATACTGTTCAAGACGCCTACGACCAGCATCGGGGCAAGCTAGTGATATTAAATTGTTTTCAACATGTTCAAAAGTCAAATCAATGCAAAATAATGCTACTTAGTGTGATAGAAATTGAAAACAGTTAACAGTAAGCAGATTCATTGTCACGCAGTGAATTTTGACAACGTTTACCTTGCAGTGCAATAACATTGGGTTCCGAATTGGACACCCTCAACTTGGTTTAACAAAAATCCAGATTTCCGGTGATGAATTTCAGCTGTGCTTTTAATTTGGTGTTGTATTGAATGTACCACCAAAATACAGAAACTTTCCCCTGCAAAAGTAATCTGTATCAAACATAATACCCTTGATGAACATACGCGCCATGGCTGTGACAGAGCTATGCGCTCTGTGCGCTCTGTAGCCATGCGCACCGATAAACTTTTTCTAAATCAAAACAGCCCTATTATAGTATTATACACCCAAAAAAACCATTGCCACTCCGGGTTTGAATTTTAAGAATATGAACTATACTCGATTCGCGCTTATATAGGAGCTGAGTGCGGAGTTTTGGGTCATTATCAATAAAGTCTAAGCCACAATTCCTTTAACGCGTAGTCCGCACGTCTTGGCCACTTCGGGGCCAGGGCTATGCAAATTATGCACTGATCGCGCGCGATTGACACTCAGCATCGGCGATTATTGTCACGAGTGCCTTGCGCCCAATCACCGGTCATTGCGGGTTACGCTAGCGGAACGCCTGCATGCTAACATCGCCTATTGTGTAAAAGGAATGTTGCTTCTACTTTAGGGAAATAGGGAAGACGCATCTTAATCTATCCAAGAAGTCAGTTTCGCGAATAACAATAGAAATATTTATCCCCATGTGCTTCACCATTAAGAACAACGTTGGACCATTTATGAGTGGCATTGACTATTGTATTTTGTATCCGTATTAAGTTGTATTATTTAGGTATCTAAAAGAATGAAATGATGGACCCATATCACCTGTGCGGACAGCGCCAAAAACCCATCTCTACCATATTCGGAGTCATACACACCTGCCTTATACATGAGTTATTGGGCACATTTTAATTTAGCGTACGTTACTTTTACCAGTGACCCTCTTTTGTTTTGAACCACTGCCACATCGTATCGACCGTAGAGCACACAGTTAGTAAGAACGCACTTTGACTAGAGGCTGTCCAAGTTAATGGTTGTGCGCCCCTCACAAGCACTCTCAAACCGTAAAAAGTCAGGTTTGTCCCCTATATCACGCGAATCGAGTATAGCATTTGGTCAGTTTGAGATAACATCTATGGTTACTTTAATGGTTGTTTTCTAAATCAACTTTTCCCCATACTAACTGAGTTTTGACGTGATTTTGTATCCTATTTCCCCTATTATTTTAGTATATAGTTAACCCACGTCCGACCAAGGGGGAGAGGGTGGTTATACCACCCCCTAACGATAATTCCCTTCCCAATTTCCCTGTCTCATAAAACGCAAATGACAATGATCTAAGGCTTTTATTTAAAATTGCACGTTCCTTTGCGGTCATTTTAAGCGAAACATTTTGAGGTCCCACCACTTTCAGGGAGATCAGGGTGTCCCATCAACGGTCGGAAGGTATGGGGTGTTGCCACCTGCTATACTTTACTAGTTGGGTCATTTGGAGCAAATTCGTGACCGTGGAGAGCAGAAAGCATCATTTCTCAGTGGATTTGGTCCTTCTATGAAGGTTAATGACAATTTAGCGGGGTGCCCCTCGCGAAAGTGTGGGCGGATCCAGGAGGGGGAAATTCACAATACAGAAGGGGGGCAAAAATGAAAAATGCTTGGAGCGCTGTAAAAATGTACGAAAGTGTTCGGCTTGGTCCAGGATTCAATATAGTTTAAAAAACACATTGCAAGAATGAAACTAGAACAGATAGTGCAATAATTGTATGATTTTTTGACCCCACCACAATTGCAAAGAAACCAATTTTGGTTGTTTCAATACTCTGTGAAAATACTCAAAAATAATTATTAAAAGTATACCAAAATCAACCTAGTTGAACATGTAGAAATAAGGGGGGCAACGTTTGGACAGGCGGTAAAACAAATTCAGAATTGTTCGAATTGATTTTAAAATGATGTACCAATATTGGGATACTCTTAAGGTTTAAAAAAAGAGGCCATGAACATGTACATGTGTTTTACAAACATAATACGGCAAATATAAAAATGTTCAGGTAACACGTAATAATTTTAAAAGAATAGGAGTGGTTTAGAAAATAATACTGCAATTTGTAGAGGTATCACATGATTAAGTTAATAGTACATGTGGTCATAAATAATAGAAGATAGCAAAGGGGAGAAATGGTGATCATTGGCCCCTGTAAAACAAATGAGGGGGAAGACAGGAGGAAAACATGAAAGATGATAGAGCGAAAACAGATGTTGGGATGTTACAACGGCCAATTCTAGTTCCACAATTACCACAAATAGCCAGTCAAAATGAATGAATGCTGCCTTACCCAACACTAATTGCAACAGATCAATCCACAGAATTGTATGGAGAATACCTTTAAAAACAACATAATCAAAAGTCTACTAAAATCAAAGGAGGCAACATATATTCTTAAGGGGGTAAGGTTATACAGGGGTCAAAATATGAAAAGTTATCAAACGCGTCGGAAAGTATGCCAACGTGTTCGTTACATTTCAAGGATAAAAAAGGTATATTGGCCATTATCTTGCAGTGTGTAGTTCAATAGGTATGAGTCAAAATAGGTTCAAAGGTCACAATGTGGGGTAAATTTTCAGATCGATCCATTCGTTATAAAAATGGTGTTCAAATTGTTCGTCTAATGGTCAGAACCGAAAAATATACTGGTTTGTTGCACCATCTATAATTGCGTTGACATAATTGGAACGCACAAAATGTGAATGCGGGGTACAGGGTCGTGGGATGGTCACTAGTCATAGATCTGTAATTCTATATAGAAAGTTCAAACAAAGAATCTATTTACATTTACTGACTAGTGGGACAAATTTACCAGTTTACAGACAGTCCGATAAAAAATCGGACCCAATTCTAGGAATTACCCCAGGATTGACCTTTTGAACTGTTATGAGCCTATTCTACAAAATATAACGTGTAGATAGGGCAAACTATACCTTTTTAAACTTTAGGAGTATTAGCTCGCAATAAATTGGAACATCATTTAAATCAATTCGAACATTCTAATTTTTACCCCCGTACAAACGTTGCCCCTTCTACATGTTCCATAGGGTAATATATATGGTAATATTGTGCACACTTATTTTTATTAAAAAAAAAGGGGAAAAGGTGGTTTGGACTTGAGATTCATATTGGTGGTTCTGGGCGCAAAATGAACAGTACGGTAGTATAGTTAATATCGCATCAATTTGGGCTTAAAGGGTCCTGCAGGTTACTTTATTTTGGGGTAATATCTTAAAAAAAGAGGGACTCTACCTTATGAACTTTTCAGGGATATTAGCTAACAGTTTGATCTTACCTTGCAACAAAGGAAAGTAGTCACGTGCTTTTGTTCAAAATTATGGCGCCTGCCACCAAGGTTGCGTTTTTTTTTGGGGACACACACGGTACATCGTACTGGTGTTTACAAAAAACAATACTATAATTTGTTCTTGGTAACACATAAATAATAAAAAAGATAGTAAAGTGATAAATAAACTCATAGATAAAGCACATGGGAGAATGGGAGAATTGGCCCTTGTTGTAAACAAAGAATTGAGAGAACCCAATCAATAAAAGGAAGAGCAAAAGCAGCATGTTATTGGGAAGTTTACAAAGGGTCAATTACTACCATCTACAAATTACCTCACATTGGGGTTGAAAGTACACTTATTCAAACAAATGCATATGAATATGATCAATAACCATTATTAGGTGGTACATAATAGTAAAACATTGGAAAAGGTCAACACTAGAATGGTGAGTGAAATGTATAGCTAGAGAGAAGATAAAGTAGAGAGAGACGATGAGCAAGGAAGGATTGTATAAGATAGTGAAACAAAATTCTACATTTTTAAACTCCACCAAAGGCCAATTATGTTCATCTTTAAATAAACAGAACATCAAAGAAAGCCCTGTTAATCACGTGACACTTTAACAGATATAATCATGAATTTAATTTTAACGATTAAAATTATAGCACATGTGGTTTCATTACATCGTGGGAGATATGGGGATGATTGGCCCCTTGTAAACAAGTGAGGGAAGGAATTAAGGCAGAGTGAGAATATCATGTTAGGGTTGTTTACAAAGGGTCAATTACTATTTCCACATTACCACATCGCTGCGGTGGTAACGTGCATTATTATATAATGCATATATAATACCTAATCACAATCATTATGACAAAACTATAGTCATGAAAATATGTCGGAAGTTCTGTAAAAGGAATGGATAAGCAATTACATGTTGACATGAGTCCATGGGCCAAAACTGCAAGAAATATTGATTACAAAGAGTCCAAATCAGAAGACTTGAGAATGGTAACCATGTTCATCATTTTTAGTTAAAACCACATAGATCTGCCATCCTTAGACCAAGTGTTCTTGAGGAGCCCTGTCTGACAATCGTGGGGCATTGCGTAGGATTGTCCATCGTTGCAGTAGTGAGGACTTTCAATGATTAATAAGGGAGTGCCCTTTAAGTTCCGTTTTGCATGATAGACTGTTGTTCGATGTGTGTACGAGATGGGTTTTGATCCTTAATCCTTCTCGTCGGTCTGGGTTTTCCAAGGCGGTGCGTGCGATCAAAATGGGTCAGTAGTGAGATGTAGTTTCAGCTTATTGTTGATGTGGGTCAGGTAATAAAATGTTCCGTTGTATCTTCACCATGTTCTCAGGTACCCATGAAGTAGCAAACATTTCTGCGGTGTATTGCTCAAGCGTCATCATCAAGTTAATGCTGCAATTGTGTCTGTTTCCTCAAATATGAGGTCTTTTTGTAGTTGTTCAACCTCCAGTCTTGGTTGCTGTTTATGTCCATGGAGACTGATTCGTAGGATCCCTGTGTATGGTTGGTATGAGATTCTTGTTTAACTTTGTTGGATGTGGAGTTGCCACTATACACAGCATCTACGAGTGTGTTGAACACTTCTGGATTTGTTGAGGATGTTCTCAAGCATCGACTGTATCGTGGTTGACGGACCGATTGTTTCTTTACTGATCCCTACCCAGATTTCATCTCAGAGCGTCCACCTTTAATGGTCGGAACTGTATCAGGTTGAATTAACCCGGGTGGTCATTAGTTGAACGGGCTTTCCGAAGTTGACGGGTCTAATCGTCGCACTTATTGGTATCTCCTTGTCAAATTTTGCCTCTAGACAGACGCGTGTCAATTCGGAGCTAGATCAAAATAGGCAAAACGGTGGACTAAAAGATGCCGAGGAATTGATACTGTGGAAGATTAAAAATGATTATTTGCTGGAGCTCGTTAGTACCAGATATGCTCACATATCAACGGGGTTTCTTTTAGACTGGGGAGGAATCTAGCTAATTCACAGATGTGTAAAATGATTAACAATTAAGCGTCTTATATAAATGGAAAAATACGTGGCTAAAAACGTTCCAAGCTTTTTACCAGTGGGGGGGGGGACTTCTTGTTTTCAAGTGGACTATCATGCTCGTTTTTGGCCTCCCAAAACGTACCTAGCGTGGATTTCACTTGGCAAGAAAAAAACACCCTAGAGCACGTATTTCGGGTGATTTTGCTACCTAAACAAGTACTTTGGTTTTGATTTTGCTACCCTTAACAAGTGTTTTGGTTTAATTATACTATCCTAAACAATTAATTTGCATGCCAGTTTAAAAATACACCCTAAACAATTATTTTGACATCATTGTGCTACCCTAAACGAGTACGTTTATAAAATGTGCCTTTAACCATACACTGAACAGGCTATAATCTCTTATTGTAACTGGCCCTGATGAAGGAAATATTTACACACGATTTCAATGAAGTTTTTGTGTATTTTATTTCACTCTTGTGTGTTAAAGTATCACTTTGTGCATTATCTTGGGCCTAATAAGTTTAAAATTTAAATTCATTACATTTAAATTTCAAGTCTTTTTAAAGTTGTCCATATGACTTTTGAATTAATGAGTCTTGTTGAATGTAGTAATTAATGATTTTTTTCCCCTGCAAAAATCAGCCATTTCATTGAACCCGGACTAAATATTTAAAAATCAATGTGGAAGCCGGCATCTTAAGATGAAGGTCATGAAGAAAAAAAAGAATATTTAGTTCAATTTCATAAACCCGGACTAAATATCGTTTTGATTGACATAAATAACAGACAGAACCTAATTCCGTTTCTGCGCACACATACTTGTAACGATCAGTCAGTGTAGATTAACACGCGAAAATGAAAAAAACCCTAATTATAAAGGCTATGTAAGAAGACGACATAGAGAAATAAGCTAAGATAAGGCTGAAAACGGTTAAAATCTCTCGGGAAATCTGCCATGTGAAATCAGGAGAAAATCGGGAACAAACCACAAAACTCAATTAGAATATCAGTATATTCATTCTGTCATTCAATTTTGGGTTAAGATAACTCTTTGTGCGCCGTTACAAAATGATGATCATTGATTAGCTTTATAATCAAATGCGCCTATGTCATTATAAGTGTGTTTAAATGCATGTTTATTAGCTGTTATTACCAATGGAAACATTCATAATTATGTTAATATTTGTTGCAGTACCTGTCTTTTAAAAAGGGGGAAATGGTGGTTGGACTTATATTCATATTGGTGGTTCTGGACGCAAACTGTACTATTTTACCTTAAAACAAAGAACAAGTAGTCACATGTTTTTGTTCAAAACTTACGGCGCCTGTCACCAACGGTTGCGTTTTTTTTTGGGGGGGGGGGGGGGACATGAGGTAGTTGTTTCAAATTGGTTTCAAATTGTTCGCATGGACATGTTATGTTAATCAGCTAAAAGGCATTTAGAAGAGCCTCGAGTGCTGGTAGACCCTGCTGGTCCTATCAATATTTCCCCCATAATTATACCCCAAATATCAAACAAAATGTATAACATTTATTTTAAATTACAAGCAAAATGAGTATAAGACCATTTTGAAAGAAAATATGTGCATTATAAAAAATTTACCCCAGGATGACCTTGAACCATTTTAAGCCTACTGTGTTAACACCTTTACAGCCCAGTTCAGTCAGCCATAGTGTATATACTAGATTCATTTGATATGTGACCCCGTACCATTCTTGCGGAGGTGAAAAATTCAATGAGGCGCAGGGACTTCTGCTAATCATGTTATTGTGAGCAATGTTAAGGCCTGAAATACACTATACCATACATGAATGAAATTGTATTAAGTGGCAGGTGAGTGAGTTAAATGACCGGAGTGTCCTCCAAGATAATCCGGTGTGGCACGTGCATTTGAATTTTTTCATTTTCCCGGTAGAGCCCCTCTCCGACTTATTGGAATAGGTCCAAAACTCTAGGGGACGAACGTATCAACGCGAATCGAGTATAGTAACTCCTACATGTATCTGTTTTTGCATCTAGGTTGACAGTTAAATAATAGCATAATAGTCGGGTATGTATGGTACAACCCCCGTGCACACCCCACAGAACTTACCCACACCAACTTTTTAGGTGCTTTTAGGGTCCTAAAACACTTTTGGATGTTAACAGTGAAAAAATCCCGATGCTCTCGAGACGAGATATCCAAGATGGCCGCCATGATGGCTGCCAAAATTGGTCAAAATTGAAAGTCATATATCAGCTAAGTAATACCAATAAGCCACAAATAAAATGGTTAGTTATATGTTTGCAACCCTCCCACATTCATTTTTGGTATTCTTGTTTTGCTATAATGCTTCAAATCCAAGATTTTCTGTTTTTCTGTTTCTGAAGGAGGCGGTATATCCTGAATCTGACCTATTCCAATGCGCTGTCCTGTTATTTGCACGCTTGCTGTGTAGTTGGGTATGTATGGTACACCCCCGTGCACCCCACAGAACTTACCCACACCAACTAATTTAGCTGCCTTTTATGGTCCTAAAACACTTTTGGATGTTAACAGTGAAAAAATCCCGATGCTCTCGAGATATCCAAGATGGCCGCCATGATGGCTACCAAAATTGGTCAAAATTGAAACAAGTCATATCAACTAAGTAATACATGTACTAATAAACCACAAATAAAATGGTTAGTTATATGTTTGCAACCCTCCCAAATTCATTTTTGGTATTCTTGTTTTGCTCTAATGCTTCAAATCCAAGATGACGGCCAATATGGCCGCCAAAAGTAGTAAATTGTGAGAAAACGCGAATATTAGCCAAACAATTGATGAAAGAATAAATGAGATGATCAGATGTTTTATTCCATAGAAACTAATTTAAAGCATACATTTGTTCTGTTTCAATGCACTAAATTCAAGATGACCAGCAAAATGGTCTAATTTCAGAGGAAAAATCATGCATTATTGGCTGAAAATACTTGTAGTAAATGATAACATAATCCATATTTAATTGGATTTTCCACCGCTTTAACGCACACACACTTCGAATAATGACATACAATTTCAAAGGCAATACGGTCCTTTTGACCAAACTGGTTCGATAAAGTCTCCACATCATGTCCAACCATGTTCTGTAGGAGGCTGTATATCCGGATTATAACCTATTCCATTGCACTGTCCTGTAATTTGCACGCTTGTTGTGAGACACACTTGGTTGTATAAATAAACAAAAATACATTTTGTTATAAATCTAGAGATATCTCAAATAAAGGAAAATGATAACCTATAGACGTTTTATTTAGCGATTGTCCAGCGTTTTAACACACGCTTGTCAGTGTAAATAAAACGAAATACTACTTTGTTATAAATCTTGAGGTATCTCAAAAAATAACCTATAGGCATTTTCATAGCGATAGTCTGCCGCTTACATGGGATTTAGTTGCTGTCATAGTCACCAAGATCAGAACAATCCGATGCTTGTCCACAGGCATGACATAAGGCCCTTGACCAAACCTAAAAAAATGTGGTGATGCTCCACAGCAAAGGAAAATAATCAGTGGAGCTGGCAAGAGAGCAAGTATATACATCACATACCCAGTGTAACCCGCAATGCCATTACTAGACACAAGAGACCACCGCCCATCTCTACAATACCACAAATAATACGAACGATAAGTCATCATAATGTACAAGGGCCCAATTCACAACACTCACCTTGATTCCATCACAACCACGCCATTTTTCTAAATTTCTAAGCATCCACGGCTATCTCCCTCATGCAAGCGGAGTTAAACAACCAAAACCACCGGCACAGGCTTAGGACCTCATATTCTATTTCACTAAGCGCCTCTGACTCAAACAGCTCCAAAGCCAACTCCCTCATATGAGTGGAATCTGCCTCAAACACAACCCAAACCATATGCAAAAAATATTGCCGATACTACTGCCATTTTGCCTCAAAAACCATCTTAGTTGTTAACACCTCGAGTTCCCACGCTGACCACTACTGTGCAACGTTGTGCTGAGTGGCATCACTCCAGCCCACCAGGGTATACCGCCTGCCTACCCTACACTCGCTCTGGGCAAACTACACCCCAGAAGAGATCTGCGCCTTCAGGGGCACACCCACCCTACCCAGAATTTAGCCTTTAGCATTTTCTCACGTCACACTGGCTTGCTCTCTGCCGAAAAATTTCCCGGGAGATGGTGCCAGAAAACCTGAAGAACGCGATCAGGAAGCCTCATTGGCTAAGAAGCGCTGATGTCACTATGTGTCGCCGCAGCGACTGGCACTCAGCCGACTTTGCTGAGATGGCAGACACGAAGGACAATTTTCTTCCTGACCCCACCCATAAACAAAGAAGGGGAGACCGAAACCAGCCAGGAGAGGGCCCTATGTGGACAAGATCAGCTTATGCCAGACAAGCTGATATATGCTGGCAGATATGGATCATCTTCATCCACATCAATAACTTCCTCATGTAACATTTCCTCTTCATTGACTTCAGCCAAGATGTCTGCAAGACTTGATGGCAATACAGGTCTTTTTGTCCAAACTGGCTGGATAAAGTCTGCACATCGTGTCCAACCAAGGTCTGTAGGAAGTGGAGTATCCTGAATAGGCACATCAGAAGTTATCAGGAGTGTTTTGCCAAATTGGGATGATGAGTAATAGATGAGAAACATTTGTATGCTTCCTCTATGGATTGTCCAAGGTCAAGGAAGTTAATAAAGTAATGGCCATCATGCTTAAGAAGATGGTTGATGATCGTCAGATCATTAGGAGCTCATCTGTCTAAGTTTCCACCATTCAAGCAGTCTCTGCTTCCTCACAACAGGCGTGCAAATTACAGGACAGTGCAAATGGGATAGGACCAGATGTGCCTATTCAAAATATACCCCTCCTACAGAACATGGTTGGACACGATGTGGAGGCTTTATCGAGCCAGTTTGGTAAGAAGGACGCGTATTGCCATCGAAATTGTATTTCTTTATACCATGTGTGTGTGTGTGTATGTGTGTGTTATAGCGGTGAACAATCGTTATATAAAATGTCTATAGGTTTATAATTTTGCTTTATTTGGGATACTTCCAGATTTATAACAAAATGGTATTTCGTTTTATTTATATAACCAAGTGTGTCTCTGCTTCCTCACAGCAAGCGTGCAAATTACAGGCCAGATTCAGGATATGCCGCCTCCTACAGAACATGGTTGGACACGATGTAGGGACTTACTTGAACCAGTTTGGTTAGAAGGACCCGTATTGCCGTCGAAAGTGTATTTATTTATACAAAGTGTGTGTGTGTGTGTGTGTGTGTTAAAGCGGTGGGTGACTTTTCCTCTGAAATTAGACCATTTTGCTTGCCATCTTGAACTTAGTGCATTGAAACAGAACACAATTATGCTTTCAATTAGTTTCTATGGATTAAAGAGACACTGGCACATTTCAAAAATATTGCGCCCTCAAGATTTTTCAAAATCTATATTTTTGCATGGTTGTAAAGCTTTTATATATATACAAAAGCCCTCACCCGAAATAATTAAGACCAAATCAGCTTCCTTATGGGTAAACAGAACGATTTTATAATTTAACGTCGCCGGCGACGTTAAATTCAGCAGACGACGAAATTGGCTTAAGTTTTAACACAAGAACACGCACTCCGTATGCATGTTTCTCACGCTATGCGCACTGTTTGACCGGTCTATCACCTTTGTGGTTTTAATATCAGTGAGTACAAGTCAAAAACTTATAACTTACAAAATATTTCAGGTTCCCCCCTCCTAGTTTCGATCACTGTATCAATGTGGTACATGATAATTAGATATGCAAATATGCATATTCATCAGCACCAAGGTTGTAAAAGAACACAATATGCATGAAAGGAAATGGGTCATGTGACAGTTTAGTAAACTGAAACAATTTCTTAAACCTTTTTGTGGCAATATTCATGAAACGTTTTTAACCCTCGGCTTACCAAGGGGAGTGGTTACCATTCCCACCCCCTTTTTAGTGAACTTTCCTCTGGTGCGCTAAAATGCCAAAAGCTTTCGTAAAAAGCTTCCGCGGGTATAATAATCATTTTCTCATCCTTTCCGGTAATTTTAGCAAAAAAATGTGAAGGTAGCACCTTCACTGGGGTTAGGGTATGCCTTCAAAGTGAAGGGTAGGGTAGGCTCTAAAACGCTATGTTTATGTAAAACTAGCCATTTGTCATCATTTAGAGCTGAAAACCACATGAAAATCCGATATACCTTTTTTTTAGTGCAAAGTTGGATTTTCGCCTATTTTCTGTGGAAAATGCCAATTTTGCTGACTCGCGGACTTTATGACGTCATTGTGACGCCATACTAGGTACGTTAGTACTTATTTTGGTATCAATGGAAAGAGGAGGTCATTTCCAAGATAATCCGGTGTGCACGTGCATTTGAATTTTTCCATTTTCCCCGGTATAGGCCTAGAGCCCCCTCTCCGACTTATTGGAATAGGTCCAAACTCTAGGGGACTAACCGTATCAACGCGAATCGAGTATATTAACTCCTACATGTAATCTGTTTTTGCATCTAGGTTTGGACAGTTAAATCATAGCATAATAGTCGGGATGATGGGAGTACAACCCCCCCGTGGCACACCCCACTCAGAACTTACCCACACCACTTGTTAGGTGCTAGGGTCCTAAACACTTTTGGGATGTTACAGGGAAAAAATCCCGAGGTCTCTCGCTCCGAACGAGATCTCAAGATGCCGCATGATGGCTTCCAAATTGGGTCAAATTTGAAGTCATATATCAGCTAAGTATACCAATAAGCACAAAAAAATGGTTGTTATATGTTTGCAACCCTCCCACATTCATTTTTTGGTATTCCTTGTTTTGCTATAAATCTTCAAATCTCAGATTTATATCTGATTTCTGTTTCTGAAAGGAGACGTATATCCTGAATCTGACCTATTCCAATGCTGTCCTGTTATTTGCCAGCACGCTTGCTGTGGGTTTTTGGGTATGCCTGGTACACCCCCGTGCACCCCCCCCCCCCACGAACCTACCACACCACTTATTTAGGTGCCTTTTATGGTCTACACACTTTAGATTTTAACAGTGAAACACTACCGAGCTCTCGATATCCAAGATGGCCGCCATTATGGCTACCAAAATTTGTCAAAATTGAAACAATTCATTTGTCACTAGTAATACCTGTACTAATAACCCAATAAATGTTTAAGTTATATGATTTGCATCCCTCCCAAATTCATTTTTGGGATTCTTGTTTTCTCTAATGCTTCAAATAAATCCAAGATGACGGCCAATATGGCCGCCAAAAGTAGTAACATTGTGAGACAACGCGAATATTAGCCAAACAATTGATGAAAGAATCAAGTGAGATGATCAGATGTTTTATTCCATAGAAACTATTTAACACAATACATTTGTTCTGTTTCATCACTAAATTCAAGTGACCAGCACAATGGTCTAATTTCATAGGAAAACTCATGATTATTGGCTGAAATACTTGTAGTAAACTGATAACATAATCCATATTTAATTGGATTTTCCAACCGCTTTAACCGCACACACACTTCGATAATACAACAATATTTCAAAGGCATACGGTCCTTTTGACAAAACCTGGTTCGATAAAGTCTCCACATCATGTCCAACCATTTCTGTAGGAGGTGTAATCCGGATATAACACTATTTCCATTGCACTGTCACCTATGTAATTTGCATCTTTGTTGTGAGACACACTGGGTTGTATAAAATAAACAAAAATACATTTGGTTATAATCTAGAGATATCTCAAATAAAGGAAAATGATAACCTATAGACGTTTTAATTTAGCGATTGTCCATCGTTTTAACACACTCTTGTTCATTGTAAATAAAACGAAATACTACTTTGTTATAAATCTTGAGGTTATCGCAAAAAATAACCTATAGGCATTTTCATAGCGATTGCTTGCCGCTTACATGGGATTTAGTTGCTGTCATAGCCACCAAGATCAGACAATCCTGATGGCTTGTCCCCAGGCCAGGACATAAGGCCCTTGACCAAACCTAAAAAATGTGGTGATGCCTCCAATCAAAGGAAAATAATCAGTGGATCTGCAATAGAGCAAGTATATACATCACATAACCAGTGTAACAGCGCAATGCCATTCTATACCAATAGACCACCGCCCATCCCTACAACTACCACAAATAAGAACTAAAACGATAAGTCATCATAATGTACAAGGGCCCGCAATTTCCCACACTCACCTGGATCATCACAACCAACGCGGGGTCCATTTTTCTAACTTTCTAAGCATCCACGCTATCTCCTCATGCAAGCGTAGTTAAACAACCAACACCGACGGCACAGCTTGTACCTCATATTCCTATTTCACTAAGCGCCCTGACTCAACAGCTCCAAAGCCAACTCCCTCATATGAGTGGAATCTGTCCTCAAATCAAACACAACCCAAACCATATGCAAAAAATATTGCCGATACTAACTGCCATTTTGTTGCCTCAAAACCATCTTCAGTTGTTAACACCCTCGAGTTCCCACGATGACACTACTGTGCAACGTTTGTGATGGCATCACTCCAGCCACCAGTATACCGCGCCCCCTCCTACCCTACACTCGCTCTGGGCACACTACAGCCCATAAGAGATCTGCGCCTTCAGAGGCACACTCACCCTATACCGCAAATTTAGGCCTTTAGCATTTATTCTCACGTCCACTGGCTTCTCGCTGCCGAAAAAATTCCCCGGGAGAATGGTGGCCAGAAAACCTGAAGAACGTGATCATGAAGCCTCATTGCCTAAGAAGCGCTGATGTCCTATGTGTCGTCGCCTCCGCAGCGACTGGCACTCAGCCGACTTTGCTGAATGGCAGACATCGAAGGACAATTTTCTTCCTGACCCCACCCATAAACAAAGAAGGGAGACCGAAGACCATCCATCCAGGAGAGGGCCCTATGTTGACCAAGAATCAGCTTAGGCCAGACAAGCTGATATATGCTGGCAGATATGGATCATCTTCATCCACATCAATAACTTCCTCATTTGACATTTCTTCCTCTTCATTGGAGCTATCAGACCTTCAGCCAAAGGTCTGCAAGACTTGATGCATACAGGTCTTTTTGTCCAAACTACTGGATAAAGTCTGCACAACATCGTTTCCCAACCAAGGTCCTTAGGAATGGAGTATCCCTGAATAGCACAACATCTAGAGTTATCAGGAGTGTTTTGGCCAAATTGGGAGCAATGGAGTAATAGAAAAACATTTGTATGCTTCCTCTATGGATTGTCCAAGGTCAAGGAAGTTAATAACGTATGGCCATCATGCTTAAGGAGATGGTTGATGATCGTCAGATCAATTAGGAGCTCATCTTCTAAGTATTCCACATTCAGCCGTCCTCCTGCCTTCCCCTCACAACAGGCGTCAATTACAGGACATGGCAAAGGTATAGACCAGATGTGCCTATTCAAAATATAACCCTAGCCTACAGAAATGGTTGGACACGATGTGGAGGCTTTATCGATCCAGTTTGGTCAGAAGTACGCGTATTGCATCTAAATTGTATTTTCTTATATACCATGTGTGTGTGTGTGTATGTGTGTGTTATAGCGGTGGAAACAATCGTATAATAAATTCCTATCGTTTATAATTTATTGCTTTATTTGGGATACTTCCAAATTTATAACAAAATGGTAGTTCTATTTTATTTATATCACCAAGTGTGTCCCTTCTCTACCTCCTCACAGCAAGCGTGCAAATTAACAGCCAGATCATGATATGCCACCTCCTACAGAACATTGTTGGACACATGTTTGACTTCTTGAAACCGTTTGGTTAAAGGACCCGTATGCGTCGGGGAAAGGGTATTTTATTTATACAAAGGTGTGTGTGATGTGTTGTGTGTTAAGCGTTGGGTGACTTTCCTTCTGAAATTAGACATTTTCCTTGCCATCTTGAACTTAGTGCATTGAAAAAGAACACACATATGCTTTCAATTAGTTTTCTATGGATTAAAAAGAGACACTGGCAACATTTCAAAATATTGCGCCCCGGTCTCAAGATTTTTCAAAATCTTAATTTTTTGCATGGTTGTAAATGCTTTTATATAAAAAAACGCCCTCACCACCGAAATAAAGTAAGACCAATATCACTTCCTTATGGGTAAACAGAAGCGATTTTATAATTTAACGTCGCCCTGCGACGTTAAAGGTGGTCACGACGACGAAAATGGCTTAAGTTTTAACACAAGAACACACACTCCGTATGCATTTTTCTCCACGCTATGCGCACTGTTTTGACCGTCCTATCACCCTTTGTGGTTTTATATCAGTGAGTACAAGGCAAACTTAACTTAGCCAAATATTTTTCAGGTTCCCCCCTCCTAGTTTCGATCACTGTAATCACGTGGACAATGAGATTAGCTATGGCACATATGCATATTCCATCAGCACCAGGTTGTACAAGAACACAAGATGCATGAAAGGAAATGGGTCATGTGAAAGCAGTTTAGTACACTTACACAATTTCTTCAACCTTTTTGTGGCCATATTCATCATGAAACGTTTTTAACCCTCGGCTTACCAAGGTGAGTGGTTAACCATTCCCACCCCCCTTTTTAGTGAACTGTCGCTCCGGTGCGCTAAATGGCCAAAAGCTTTCGTAAAACGCTTCGCGGGTATAAATAATCATTTTTCCTCATCCTTTCCGGTAATTTAAGCAAACAATGTTGAATGGTATCCCTTCACTGGGGTTAGTGGTTGCTTCGCAAGTGATAGGGTAGTTATGCTCTAAAATTCTATGTTTTATGTAAAACTAGCCATTTGTCATCATTTATAGCTGAAACCACCATGAAAATCCGATATTAAACCTTTTTTTTAATTGCAAAGTTGGATTTTCGCCTATTTTCTGTGGAAAATGCACAATTTTTCTGACTCGCGGACTTTTGACGTCATTGTGAGCGCCATCTTCGTTAGTACTTATTTTGGTATCAATGGGGAAATAGGGGCTCTTGGCCATCCACTGATAGCAAAATCAATTATCACATTCCCGGTTGGTACCCAGCCCCCTGGTTAATAACTGTTACAAAAAAAAAAGTTGGTAGACGAGGTTTGACATGTTATTTCATTTTTGATCAATGAACCATTTAGTCATGTTCATAGAATCTTTCACCTATAGATGAGTGACGTCAGACTTAATAAGCCCCGATACATGGGGGAGTAAGAGTGCCTTTTTTTACTACCTTGTATGCTTATTGCTTATTTGGTATTGTATACAAACATTTTCTGTTTGAAAAATTCCTGATAGCAGATTGCTATAGATTATCCAATGTATAAAATTAAAACTTGAACCCAAATTTATCAGATAAAATAGCTAATAAACTGGCATTGAAAAATGACCATTTTTTTTAAAACTTGTTTGCCCCTTTTTTGATTTTGGGTGATTTTCAGACATTTTAACACCATTTTCGCAAGCGCCAAATAAACAGGCGATGTCACATACATTTTCAAAGTAGTCTTAAACCCGTTGGGCTATACTTACATGCATGTTTTCAATGGTGCAGAATGGACAGCATCATATCACTTCGTATTAAAATACAATGTGCATAAACAAAATTGGTCCAACATTGTTTTACACGACTTCAGAAATGAAATATCTCTGCTTTCAGACCGAAATTTGAATAAAGCAAGTTTAAAATTTGGCAGTGGGTTCTTAAAAAAATGTGCATATAACTCTTGTACCAAGATCATAAATAGGTTCCTGTTCAATCAGATCTAAAATATCAAAATACAAGTTTTAGATATATAAATCAATATTGTTATCAGAAATTTCATGTTATAAGGTTCATGTTAACGATTTTACATCTGCACTAAGCCTATACACCTGAAGAAATATTTAACCATACAATTTATTACATGTATATTCTGTTAGAATTTTTGAAGCCCTGTAGACAGTCATTTGAATATTGGAGATGATTTAACCATTTTTGTGTCATTCAATGGCACTAAAAATTATTAATAAATCCTTTTAAAATGTTTTTGTCCCACTCAATCGAATGTTTTCCATTGTCAAGATACGTATATTATAGTTTGTATTTTTACACACTTTCTCCAGAACTAATTATTGAAAAGGGCCTGTTAAAAGTTGTAAGTTGAAACTGTTTTTTGTTTTCTACTATTGACATACTTGTTTAAAAATGGTTAAAACAACACCTTTCCTTCAATTATTTTTCACACAAATCTGAAAACATGTGGTCCATATTAAAACATATCAAAGATAACAAAAAAAATCAACAATTTAACACTAACTAAACAAAGAAATCACCCCTATTTGTTTGGTTTTTTTTTCATTTTTCCACTTCTCGGGGGTGGTTGGGTCGGCACTAGCCCAGTTAAAAGGACGAAAAGTTTGTTGTCCATGGACAACTTTAACTTAAAAACATCCTGTTATTCCTACATATTAATTTACCACACCCTGAATCTATGTTCCTTAAAATCAGTTGGTGGTGTAGTTATCAGGGTACGTATCCGATTTGAAAAACGTCAAAATTCCGGGGGGGTTGAAAGGCTAAAACTTGTCCCAAAATGGGCTTATTTTGCAAGATTTTGCATAATTACGGGGAGGCGCGCGGGCACGCAACGCCCCCTCCCTAGATCCGCGCCTATTAAATTGCTATTAAATCAAGGTTTTGACTGAGTTCTATACAAGTGCTTAACTTTTTAGTTGTGTTTGTAGTGGTCTTTTTGTTAAAATCACTTACTACTGCAGGCAGTCTCATAGCCTACATGGTGCTTTTCTCCGCCCATTTCGTTCAAAAAAAGTTCAGGTTCCCCCCCCCACCCTTTAATACTGAGGAAAATTAGTTTCCCCCCTATATCCCATCAATTTTTTCAGTGTCCCCCCCCAAAGTGCCCATCCCCCCCCCCTGCCAGATAACGATCGCTCCCTTATGTGAATGTGGTTTACCGTTTTGGCTGTTTTGATAGCCGATACCACGTCGAAACTGATGCCATGTCTGTTTCATCTGAATATGAAATGCTATAAGTCCTAATTATACTAATTAATGCATAAATTATAGATTACAATTAACCCTCATCTTCCGATGGAGGGGGGTGGTGGTTGTTACCAACCGCTCTCTTCTCCTTCTTTTTTTCGCCCTACTAAAAAACCCCCATTGTCGGGGGTCAAATGAGTTAATGTAATTGCCAATGGACATTTATGTTTTCCGTTTCATGCCCCTCCCATCAAAAAACACTACTCGGGATAGCAAAGGTAAAGGTTGATCCCAAGTGGTGGATAGGGGGTGAGCAACCCCCCCCCCCCCCATATTCTGGCGGAAATACCACACGTCCTAGTACGTCCA
>JAMKCH010004443.1:0-36297 GCA_023653785.1 Ophioderma brevispina | reverse complement strand
ATATTGCAACCTGCTGCACCCCACTGCATCTTGCTGCATAGCCAGTTCCAAAATAATTTTAACTTTGTGCAGTACTGCATTGGGTTGCATTCCTGCAAGTGAGTGCAGTAACGATTTTGGTAGGCTGCATTGCAACAATGCACTGCAATGCAGTGAAGTATGAACGGCCCTTTACTGTACTAGGAATGGTTTACTAGTGCCAATTGGAGATGTTCGCGGGTTATTGCATTGCTTATGAGAGGCAATTGAGATGTTGCCTATATTTACGGTACTTTATGCACTGACACTAGCGCAAATTCTTTGCAGGCAGTGGGGATTGTTACATATGTCTGTTGCCTGAAATGACAATAATGCTACTTTATTATTACACTTATTAATATTTAAAACAAAATGTCTATAATTACAATGTCCTTCATCTCACTATGTAGGACATTAAAAATAAAACAAATTGTAATTTTTCTTTGTGTTGACTAAGGCAGTGTAATCCAACTTTTAGATGACCACTGGATTCTAACTGTGTTTATGAACTGGTACTAAGCAAAATTTGAAATGTTGATAGATGATACTCTGCATTATGCACTGGTATTAGTGCAATTTGGAGATGTTGGCTGGGTTTGGGTGTGCTTTATCCTCTTACCTCCTAAAATACTGTTAGGGTATTTTACCAGCAAATAGAGCAATAAGTAATAATCGCAGCATTATGGGATTGCTTCAAACCCTCCTTTAGTATCACTTATGATTCTTGCTGATTACTCTAGTAGCTCATGGTGGTTTGTATGCATTATATGTCCAGAGCTAAGACTCTTCAGGAATCCATGATTGGAAGTCCAGGAACAATATTTGGTTGGTAACATAATTCCCAATGACGCCGCCGAAAAAATGCTGACATGGCCCGCCCCTTTTGGGGGCGTCACGCCCCTTTTGAGCCAAGTACTACTGGCTGTATCTACCGAAGCGGGACTAGGAAGGTGAGAGACCACTCAAAATGTGCGGACTGGCCCAAATTATGGGGGGTGTCAGTAAATATATTTGTATATGCAAAAGTCAACGGTTTTAAGATAATTGTCAAAAATTGATTTAACCAGATGCCGCATATACAATTTTGAATGAAGTTCATAAGGTTTTTCCAGGCCGAAACAGGAAGGGAGTTCACCATACACCTTGGATTTTGCTCTAACTCTCCTCAGGGATAATTTTCAGGGTAGGGAAGCTAAGGGTAGGTCACAAAAAGAAAATTCATATCCTTTCCGTTCTCAAATGGCAGCCAGTCAAAATTGTGTGACTTTGAGACAAAATTGGGGGTAATATTAAGGTTGAAAACGTTTTGCATTTGTATTGTGGGTGGTATAACAGGGTATGGCCCCCACAATCAATCAGTCTATGGCGTTTGTATATTGCACAGTTAGTGACCATTTGCTATTTCAATTGGGATATAATCACCATTTTAATGTACTCCTTTCGTTTTCATGGGGGGGGGGGCAAAAATGGCCCATCGTATAGTGACATATACTGTTTCCATGTTATAGGGACTTAATGTTAAGTTAAGTTCCTTCAGCAGCCCCAAAGTAAATGTGCTGAGGGGGGTCTTTAAATGATATAAAAGCACAACTGCATATTGGACCATGAAAAACAGCAAAAAATGAAGAATCCCCCCCCCCCCACCCCCCCCCCCCCCCCCCCCGATGCATAAAAAATCACGAAAATAACCTGAACTTAGACGGCCCGCCGCGTCGTGGGTGGGAATAGCGATTCTACGTGTATTTTCAGTAAAATCTAAATGCACTAACTACATGCCGGTTCTCATGAAGCAGGATAAAAATTTCATGACACCTAAAAAAGGACGGGCCCCCTTTTGTGGTGCAAATGTAAAAGTCGCTTAAAATTACCAATTTTTTTTTTCGCCACTATGGAGGAGGGGCAGGGGCAAGCTGCCCCCACACATAAATCGAGAAAGGGAGCCAAAAATGGGAAGGAAACAAGGAAGAGAAAGGAGAAAGATACCAAAGAGGGAAGAAGATGAAGGGGAAAGAGACGAGGGAAGAGAGAATGGGCAAGGCAGAGAAGAGAAGGTGGGAAGAGAAAGGAGAGAAGAGAGAAAGTGGGAGAGAAAGAGGAAGGGGGAAGACGGAAAAGAAGGGAAACCAGGGAAATTGTCTCTGAAACATTAATTTAGCTTCTAAAATGGCAAACACCGCGGACTTACGGGAGCTCCGCTCCGCCCCCTAGGACCCCACCCCTCGTACATTACTTAATCATCCCTCATTGAAAGTCCAAGAATCTGGAAATCTCTTGATTCTTGCCCCCCCCCCTCCCCACCGAGTAACGTATGGCAACGCCACTGGGTACTACGGGCCGCATGGTACTACGGGAAGAGATACCGTAATAAATGTGGCTTGATAATCATTATGTATTAAAATTCAGTTTGTGACAGAAATTAATTACAAAACAATTTCAATAATTCTGATTTCTTTAGAGTGCTCTTTAGGATGCAATAAAGTCTCTATACCTACAACATGGCTCTGTCGTCTCAGTTTTCAGTTTTCTAGCGACTTTTTCATGCGGACCACCGGGGGGGGGAGGATGACGTTTTGGGCATGGAATCGTTGATATTTTTTGGTTTCATGGTCACAAGCATGCAGTTAGTGGTTTTAGATCATTTTTAAAAGACCCTTCAGCAGCATTTAACTCTGATATTAGGTCCCTATAAAAATGGTTTTGAGTTGTGGCGGCAAACAAATACAACTGTTATAACAGCACTTCAAAATGCAGGTGTTTCACCTAATATTACCCAATTTTGCTCAAAGACACAAAAGTTGACGGGTGCCATTTGAGAACGGAGAGGAATATGAATTTTCTTTTTGTGGGAACTACCCGTACGATACCCCGCAAAATTATCTCTGATGAGAGTTAGAGCAAAATCCAGGGTCTATGGTGAACTCCCCTCCTGTTTGGAATGAAAACCTTATGAATTCATTCCTAATGTAGATGCGCGACTATGGTGAATCCGTTTTTGACAATTATCTTCAAAACCTTTGACATTTGAATATACAAATGGATTACTGACCCCCCATAATGGTGGCCATTCTGCACATTTTGAGTGGTTCTCTCCCTTGTAGATCCAAGGTTCTTTAGATACAGGCAGTATACTTCGCTCAAAAGGGGCTGACCCTCCAACAAAGGGGCGTGGCCATTTCAGAAGTGTCGGACGTCAGTGGGGGAATTATGTTACCAACCAAATATTTGTTCATGGACCTTCAATAGTGGATTCCTGAGGAGTTTAGCTCTGGACATATCATGCATACAAAACCACCAAGAGATACTAGGGAGAGAGACCTATTGTCATATTGACTGAGCACAGGTATGATTGTTGGTAATTCATGCATGATACAGGCTTTGTATGTGAACCATGAAAGAAGAGGACAAAAAATGCTAATGCTGACAAAGAAAGAAGGAAATCGCCTCTCCTTAAAATAAGCAGCCATGGATCAATATTCATGCACATACGGGTTGTTTTGGTATAAATTTATATTGATGTTATGGTAGATATTGAGTTTTGTAAAAGGACGAATGATTTGGTAATTTGAAGCTTTCAAATGCATTTTGGCCATTAAAGTTGTTGTTTGGGGTTGTATTTCATGTGCACCTAAAATGTAAAGTTGTAATTAAAGGGGGTGTTTCCGATCGTCTTTGGGAAACCCCTTGATTACCCGGAGTGGAAGTAGGATCGATTTGATATAAGATGAATAAGCGCCGTATTTTTTATTGTCGTCTGAAATTTGGCCCTCGAATCCATTTCATTCCAAGAGAATAAACAAAAAAAAAAACGCCATTTTAGTGGTTAACAACTTTATTACACAGTATTTTGAATAGGGCTTTGCAACATGCATTATTGCGTCTACCATCAAAACCGCAAGTTTGTTTCACACGGTACTTGATGGGGTGTATGTGCAAGTGCCAGGCTCTCATATCAAGTAGAGAACACAATACACATAAATCGGAACAACCACCTTTAAATCTAACCTACCCATTGTTTTCTTTAGTTGAATAATTTGCCCAAATGGTATATGTAACCTGCACGTAACTGTTTCACATCACACAAGCGTTGTATATTTATATTTTTTGAATAAAGTTAAATGTGTATTTTGCAGTTTTTAAAACCTGCTCTGTATCAAGTTTGATATAATGGAAAGAATTCTATATGTACCCTCCTTTTAAAAATATTTTAAAGGAAACAAGTTCTTTTTGTTTTATTTATGGTCTTACACTAACAAATACCCTAACCCTAAGACCAAAAGTAAAAAAGAATTTGTTAAAGCAATATTAGCACATTTTTTGAAGAGCGCCCCCAATTTTTCAAAAAATTCGAGATTTTTAGACGGTTGCATTGGTAACTGGCTAGTAAACTATACCTGTGAATGGTTAAGTTCTACAATGTCGCAAACGAAGGAATTTTTGTAACTAGAATAATTAATATCCGGATCCCGATAATAATTCAACGGAAATAGCGCCATGTACGAAATCTACGCTTATCTATAAGTTGTTTTATTGGTTCAGGCAAGTCAGGTGGAGGTCATTTTCTTGAGGTGGCACTATTTCATCATGGACGGACATAAACTTAGCATTTCCAGCTCTGCCGTTAAGTACAATCTAGGATCCCAATTCTAATTACAAAAAAATCGCTCATTTTTCGCTCATTCTCGTTCGCAGGTGTAGTTTCCTAGACAATTACCAACATAGCTGTACAAAAATATCAAATTTGGAAAATTGGGGGTGCTCTTCAAAAATGTGCTAATATTGCTTTAAATGTAGAACTTTGAAGAGGTACATATGGAACTCTTGCCAATATTCCTAAAAGATAACTGCAAGTTAAAACTTGCAAGATCCCCCTGGCAGGGAGCAAATATGCAAATGAGCTCATTAAAATATGCAAATAGCAATGACACAGTGCATGGGTATTACTTGCATGCACCAATACCCACATACCAAGTTTCTTCAAATGGACAATGGAATGTGAAGTTTGCCTATCAGAGCAATATATAAATGAGCTTATTAATATGTACAAAAGTGATGGCACAGTGCAAGGGTATTACTTGCATGCACCACTACCCACAAACCAAGTTCCCAAACTCGCTAAGAGTTTTAAAATTATTGCAATATTGGGTTGGACTGCATCTCAGATGCAATATTTTCAACACTTGAACTCCTCAAAACATGATGGACAGTGGGATCTAATACAACTTAAAGTGAGAGGAGGAGGTTTTTTTTAGGATATGAATTTCTCTCAAATTTCACTGGACCGGTTGTAGACCACCTACCGAGAACGTTTGGAAGGTTTATTGGACAAACAGGTGCAAAAGAAACCCCAAACCTTGTTTGGAACTTGCCTGCTATCGTAATTGTTCCCCATAGAAAACCATGCTTTGACTTTCTGTCGTGCACGACAGAAACTACTAAATCATCATCTTATTCCCTAAAGACGGCGTATTCGGCTTATTCACTTCAGGTGTGATCTAATACATTGGTAAGTCATTCCAAATATGTAAAAAACCTAGGTTTGAGAAACATTGGGGGCGCCTTCTTTCTGGAATCTCCTCATGTCGGAGAGAGATAGAGAGAGAGAGACCGAGAGACGAGAGAACAGAGAGAGAGGAGAAAAAAAAAAAAAAAAATAAATTACATATCTGCTGGTCGCAATATCCCCATGCTTTTTCGTAGCCTGGGGGATTAAAATTGCTTTTTGCATATGTCTTACGCTTAGATTTTCTGTTGTGCATGAGAGAATACTACATCATTTGTATTACATAAAGATGATATTTTTAACTTAGACAAATAAAAACTTTTCCTACTGTCCCTAAAAATGCCAATTCAAAACTTTTAATGTCATTTAGCACAAACAAAAAATTATAACAAGTAAAATAAAAGATCTTTGGCTATGTCATTGAAAAAAAAATTATATAGTATCATGTTGTCTTGATTTTAGAGTACCCGTAAACATTTAAAGTTCCTCTTTTTAAAAAATCTTGACCGACCTTAACATTTTTCCTCCATTACCAAGCAAACAAACAATTTTTTAGGCCTTACTCGCTTCAGGTGTTATTCATACATGATTATACATGATAAACAATGCTAATTGGTGGCAAAATCCCAGTTTTCAAAAAAGAACTGGAGGTGTTTTTTTTCCTGGAAAATGTCCCGTGTTTCTCTTCAATCACATGAATATCTATGCATCTGGGATATCTTCTTCATATCTGGCAGTTTAGATGTAAAATAACCAGCTCAATGCTTGGGAGTACTTCATGCATACTTTGTAATATAAAGAATGCTACTATTATTTACTCTATATTTGATACCTTTTGTAAATCGTATGTCAAGCATGCTGGAAATTGAAGTCGATATTATTCGGCTTAACACTTAACTAGTCATTCCTTCTTTCTTCGGTGTTTGTGCTGTAATTTGGGTGTTTTTGGGGGTTTTTTTGTAACTTTTGAACTCGTTTCAATTCAACCTGGGTTCTGAAGGCTTTTGATTCCAAAATATGGTACAACACTCTCATGTTTGGCATCTCGTGTGCATTTCTTTCACGGTATGGACACGATTTACGATGCCAAAAACTGAGTGTATCTCACCACCATGCTGATCAACTTGCTTGCTTTTGGATTGTTTTTGTTTATATATGGTACCTCACTTTATTGCTTTGGCTGTTGGATTGTTTGTATATATTGGTACCAGGGGAGAGAAAGGCAAGGGGAAATGTAAAGAAGGAAGAACCGAGGAGAAGAGTAAGAGGGGGGGGAAGAGATGAGTGAGGAAGGGAAGGAGGGTACGGGCCCGCAGAGAAGGGGCGGGGATGTGGAGTGATGGGTAAAAGGGGAGGGAAGCGGAAGAGAGGGAACGAAAATGGGCAGACGGTCACTAATTGCTTTGGCGTTTGGATTGGTTTTGTATATATTGGTACCCCTCACTTTATGCTTTTGGCGTGGTTGGATTGTTTTGTATATATTGGTACCCGGAGAGAGCCGGGTGAGGTTAGTGGAGGGGTGAGGGGATGGTCCCTTTGTTTCTTTTTCTTTTTTATTTTATATTTTTTCTATCTTTTTACCTCAAGGATCAGGAAAACATTTCGAGAAGTGATAGAAAGATGTTGTTGTCCCGAGGGGAGGAAAAAAAAGTTAGCGAAGATCACTTTACTTGCTATTGCTGTTGGAATTGGTTTTGTATATATTGGTAGCCGACCAGAAAGGGCAGGTACAGGGGGGCAGGAAAGAAATGGGGGGGCGGAGGTTCACGTATTGCTTTGCTGTTGGATTGTTTTTGTATATATTGGTACCCAAAAACTGGGTGGGAAGGAAGTCACTTTATGCTTTGCTGTGGATTGTTTTGTATATATTGGTGTCTCACTTTATTGCTTTGCTGTGGGATTGTTTTTGGTATACATAGTGGTACCCAGTAAGGAAAAAGGAGAAAGAGGGCAAGAGTCACTTTTAATTGCTTTGCTGTGGATATGTTTTGTATATATTATTGGTACCTGTCTGAAATATGGCGTAGCGTCCACCTTTCTTTTTCTTTTTTCTTTTCGTTTTTCTTTTTTTTTATATCTTTTTCCCGAATGGGTGGTACAGGATGGATCCCTTTTTTCTTTTCTTTTTTTTTTTTTTTTTATCTTCTTTTTTTTCGGAGTTCTGAGAGAAGAGGAATAATGATCCCTGTTACTTAATGCTATTGCTTTTTTATTTTTTTTTTTTTCTTTTTTCCCAAGTAGAGGGATGGCGTTTCCTGGTCGTGGAGGAGGAAGGATGGAAGGATAAAAAAATGAGGGAGGAGGAGGGTGGGATGGGGGGGGAAACGGGACGTAGGGGATTAGGGAAGTTTGAGGGTGGAAGGGGCTAGAAGTGGAGGGTAGGAGGCCGGAGGGAGGTTGGGGGGAAGGGAGTGGTGGGATTAGTGAAGGAGGGAAGGTAAAGAAATGCAGGAGGGAGAGAAATGCGAGTCCCTTATTTATTTCTTTTCTTTTTCTTTTTTTTTACTTTCTGTTGTTTTTTGCCCAAAGGGTGGCTTGTTAGTGGCATGGGGAGGGCTGGGCGAAGGGAGGGCCGCCATAGGGGGAGAAGGAGAGCGGGTTGTGATTGGCTATGAGGGTTCTCCTTTTCTTTCTTTTCTTTTTTTAGGAGGGGAAAATTGTGTTTTTGTTTTCTCTCTTTTTCTGCCCAAAGTGGGTGTTGGCAGAACGAGGAGGAAGAATCACTTTATTTGCTTTGCTGTTGGATTGGTTTTTGTATATTGGTCCCAGGATACAGAATGAGAAGGTGAAAGAAAGGTTCCTTTTCTTTGCTTTGCTGTTGGATTGTTTTGTATATATATTGGTACCAACCAAGCGACTAGACTGGCTGGTCCCTTTCTTTTCTTTTAGCATTTTCTTGATTGGTTTTTTGTTTTTTGTTTTACAATGTATTTGACGGACGCACCACCTTTTAGTGCGTGCCACTCTTGTAAAGTGTATGGCCACATAACTAAATAAATAAAATAAATAACTAGAGTCTGCTTTGCATAAACGGACACAATATCATATGATAGACCCGCCACACAATTAAATGTTTCACGTAGATGGAATGCATTCATGCATGGAGCAATTGAAGTGTTTCTACTCATATCTCTTTACAAAATATGTGGTCTACAGTGTGAGTCAAAATGATTTGTTCCCCGATGAAACAAAAATATTTTAAAAATATTGCAACTTTTTAGAATATTATAATATACTTTTATATTAACAAATAATGACTTCTTAATCACCAATGTCAAGAATCCCGAGATTCATGCATTTTATTTTTCAATTTTGGTCTCATTTTTTTAGAGGGCTCCCGAATTGCCCATGTAACGAAATGTTAGTACAGTAAACCATAGAAGATGAGTAAACATTTACCAGTGTAAATTCACAAACAGATCCAGAAAACAGATAGGCAAAGAACTTTCTTGTTTGTTGCATTTATTCACCATAGTGAAGCCAATTATTAATAATTTATCACGAAAGAAAATTGTTCCCGAAAAGTCTGACCTTTGAACCTTTGCCAACTAAGGTGTATCACTAAAACATTGAAACCTGGTTTTGGTATGTATTTTTCAATATCTTTTAGTTTTGCCTTAGTTAATAGTTAAAAACGAGTTCATACCAAACATTAAAGAATTCTAAACAGTCAAAATATAATTGTGTTATACTCATTGGGGCATTTATTACCATTTATCCACCAGAGTGTGTAAAGCACACATTAGGTATCCCACTTGAAATTTGCGCTTCAATTACCAAATCAGTAGAATCTTGTACAAAGGCAAATCTGAGGGCCTTTATTTAAATAAGTGCAGATATTGATTGCCTGAATCAAAATGAAAAATTCAAAATTCCTGTGAAAGCTATTTAAATGTACTTATGAAGTATTTACAATTTTAAGAGCTACCTTGCGCAGTTTGGCAAGAAAAAATCAGGATATTTGGGGAACAATCATTTTGACTCACACTGTATACACATCATAGGCAGTGGATTTCATGTTTTTCAAATGATGTCAAGGATCTCTTTGACCACTAGCATAACAGGCAGGGGAAGGGGGAGGGTGGAGGAGAGGGGGTTCCCTGAGGGAAAGGCTTAAATATCATGCTAAATTGGCCTCTTTTTGTCTGCTCACTGGTAAATTTTTACCTCCAACCAGGAAAATCTGCCTCAAAAACCATGACTAACCGGGAAAATCTGCCTAAAACCAAGAATTTTCTGCCTCTGTCAAGTGACCCCTGTTCCGTCCCTGCCAAAGACTAGGTTTGTTTGGACTCACAGAATGGTGAATGGTGACAAAGGTCACATGAGGTTATCAAGGTCACATGAGGTCACCAAGGTCACATGAGGTCACCAACATGTGGAACACTAGCCAAGCGCCATTATTTCCAGAGGAAGGGGGCAGCGGACTGGGGAAAAAGGTTAAAAATCATGCTAAATCGGGCTTCTTTGCCTGCTCACTGGGAAATTTTCACCTCCAACCAGGAAAATCTGCCTAAATAACTTATGAGAATTCTACAGTCTTAGCCTCCACTTTTAAGCTATTCCTGAAAATTTCAAGTATTTTGACTCTTTCGGGTGGATCACTGATAGTGCCTTTAACATTTTTACCACAGACAGACAGATACAGACACACATCCACCAAAGCAATCCCTATGTGCCACTTGCTTTGCAGATGACACAAGGAGAAAAAAACCTTGTACATGTAATATATCTTTTTGCTGAATGCATGCCGTATATTGTGAGACAAACTTTTTTTCTTCCCTTTGCCTCAGCTCAGCTCAAGCAAAAATTAAACACCCTTAAGGCTTTCTAGTGGCGATTATTTTTAACACTGTCATGTCAAGTCTATGTCAGCTATATTTTTAATGACTATAATTGCCCGTTAATAAACCAATTGCAGTCCCTTGCATGACAGGGTACATTTGTGTGCAGTCAATTATTCATAATTTTTTTAGGTAATTTTGCAATGTCTGAAATTAAAAAATGCAACTAAGTCTAGCATATTACCATGGTAGCACTTCCAACAGTTATTTAGCAGTGTTTTAAATTTCAATGCAACTACAGGAATTATCATTTGCTCAAACAGAAAATAAATCAAAAATCCAATTATTGCATTTCTGTAAGTAAGGAGTATCTATAGGTATTCTAACATACTCTGCAAGTGATAAAACCAAAAGGCTATCTAATAAGAATAAAATTGGCTATTTTAGTCAATATTGAAGACTTCTCTTCACATGGACACTTACTACAACGCACAACTGAATGGTGATTTATATTGTCATGGGAGTGCAGAAAGGTGATCATAAGTGCAATAGCTGCCATTTGTCAGAAATTCCCATCAAACACACACTATTATGCCAAGTCTTTGGTCATTGGCTCTTGAAATGACTCTTCAGGTGACACAGTCGCCTGAAGAACCATTTCAAGAGCTACTGACTCAATGAAAGATAAATTGAGAGTTATAATACATGGCAGCACCTAGATGTATCACATGGCAGCCATTGCACTTACGACCAGTTTGCACTCAAGCAGCGATATGCTCACTACTACTGTTTTCTTGTTCTTTTTGGTTAATATTTCATCTTTAAAATACCTTACACGAATTCTACTGACTTCTTTCACCTTCAGGCGACTACTGCCAATATAAAATGTATTTTCACACTTTCTTGTGATTTTTTAAGGCACTGATTGCACAAAATACTGTGCTACACATTACCAGTGTGCTGTACAAAGCAGTCAGATTTGACTTGATTGAGGCAGGGGTTATAGTTGCAAATATTTTTTTTTGTATTTGGAGTAATGATGTACCGACCCGATCGGTATATCGGTATCAGTACCAATATCTGTCAGATCAGATTGGTATCGGTCATTCAAAAATCTCCCCCCCCCCCGGAATCTACCCTACTACCAATCTACCCTACCGATCCCAACACTACATGATTTTTTTTTAAATTTATGAAAGCAAGCCTAAAAAATAATACAATGCCATAGTAATAATAATTTAAAATACCTCCGTGAAAAGCAATTTTCTTAGCACAGTGTATACGGTGGTTATTTGGAACTTTCATCATGGGTATATGTTTTTGTTCATGGAATATCTTGTCTGAATTGCAAGTGCAACACGAGAACTTTCTTACCTGTATAGTGTGTATTATAAGATGGAAAATTCCTTACACATAGTCATTCAAAAAATATATTGGTATCGGATCGATATCGAGCCGATCGGTTTACCAAAATATCGGTATCGGCCGATACGGATAAAAAGTAGATAGGACATCACTAATTTGGAGGAAAAAGACAATTCTGAACAAAGCACAATTTCAGCCAGGTTTTTCATTGGAAAAAATAAAACATTTGAAACAAAACATTGTTGGTCAAAGGATGACAAACACACATATATATTATTATGGCCTTGATATTTCAACATACCACACATTCAAAAGTAGTCGTCATGGCTACATGAAAATGTGGGGATGATATTTTGAAAGCCTACTGTTCTTAAACACTTGACTTCTGATCATATCAATTTGATATTCATAAATTCAAGATGTCATATTTTATGACACCATCCTGCGAAGGTATTATCGAATATTTGAAAGATGCGGTGTTGATAATGCCACTTCTTCTCTACATCAGTGCACGAAAAGTTTGATATATTGATAAATGTTGTAGGCATGTTGCGGGGAGTGATTGATACGTAAGTGCATGAGACCGATTCAATTGAAGATTAATTTTTGTCAGTTTTTATTTGGATTTTTTCTGCATTGCAATGAATAAATCTATACATATGGAAATCGCGCTGTTCTCAACTGTGCCTCTCTCCACGTAACTTGCTCGTCGGCGTAATTTTGATACGCTTATTGATGAAAAGCTGCATATATGATGCCTAGTGTTACATGATCAATTAGTACAGATAGAAAATGGGTTATCACTAATTCACAACTCTATGATTTTGTTGGGGTGTTTTAATTGAGCATAATGTGATTTTGAACATCATTTAGATGTCAGTGACTTGTGTGGCAATCTTGCCAGGGCTTTTGGGACAATGGATCTCAATGATCAGTAATTGTAAAGTGTGAAATTGATGGACTGTACCAGAGTATTATATAATACTTTTTCAGTAGTAGTAGTAGTAGTACATCCAAAGTTTTCAATCCGGAGAAAGAATATAATGATGGGGAGTGAGAAAGTCGATGAAAAGAAGAGAGGGTTTTTTCCCCGATGAGTTTTCTTTTCTTGCTTGTCCTTATATCCCTCTGCCCCTGTCCTTCCCAGTCGTTCTCCTTTGCCCTATGGTCCCCCAACACGATACCATTTACTTGTTTAAAAGAAATTTTGAATTTCCGGTGGTTGTTGATAATCTTGAAAATACTTCTCCCCACTCCCGCAGTTCGCAATATTGTACAACACCCATCATTCCGAGGGTGGGGGGGGGGGTCCAATTTCCGAAAGAAGTGCTTGGGCACTGAAATTTTGAGGAACTTTGCAATGCAAGCTTGGGGCTGAAATTTTGGCTAAATTCGGCTTCTAAGTGCCACACATTTTTCTGAAAAGGGTACCTTAAGAACTCAATTATGCTTCAACTGGGGGTCTTGGGAACTGCTGGAGAGACGCAAAAGGGGGCTTAAGGGATGCACTACCCGTACCTCTTTCCGATTCAGTCCCCCCCCCCCCCCCCCCCCCCGGGCGCCTCATTACCACACTTGCCAGTCCAAGTTTTGTAGCTGCAAGGTCGACATCAGGGTCCACCTTTATGAATTAACAAGCAAGTAGTGTGATTATTATGAATGAAAACAGCTAAATAGAGAGTCTGTGTGATCGAAAAAATGTGAAGTGTTTACTTATTGTAAATAGCCGTTTAGTGTGCATTCACATGCACTGAGCAAAATATTGACACACTAAATGATCAGTGACATGTTACATGTGTATATTTTATATTCGGTGGTTCTGGATGTTGACTTTTTTTTCCCATATGCATCGGGAAAAAACATCGCCTCTTCCAAGGTAACCGTTGGTGGCACACCATATTACAAATGAGAAGAATTCAGACAACATACAGGCACTAAATTGAATATAAAAAATATTTGGTTTAACTTCAACTAAAGCGGTAGCAGGCAGAGCGACACCAGGTTTTTCAAAATCATAGGATGGGCGGAAATCATCGAAGGGGCGAAATATTGCACGATTACCTAGGTTAAAACCACCCCTAATGTTTTTTAACCAATGTATTGCTTAAACCCCCTGTTTTTTTCATAATTTTATTTTAACATCTCTCGGGGGGGGGGGGGTGCAGCTGCCCCCCCCCCCCTTTCCACCCCTGGCACCCAGCCTCGGTATGCAGATGGGAATGCATAGTACCGATATTCTGGCATCCATACCTCTAATTCTATAGCAAGTTCAACCAAAGAACTATAAAAATCTCACAGATTGTGTGAAAGACTAGTGCCAAACCTGGTTAAAGTTGTCCCTGATAATATACTTGTTTTATTAATTATTATTTTACCTAAGTATTTGACACAAAATGAAATTGCCAAAATGGATACAAATATGGCAGAATAAAGTCAAAGCCACAATGAGTCATTTTTTCCAAATTCAAAATGCCCATTTTGTCTCTCAATTGCTAGTCTTAGGTAATATAAACCCCTTATATTACTGCTCTTTGTGAGAAAACTGACACTAAAGCATTTTAAAGTGCTCTTGATGATGATGATGCCATTTACGACCATTGTATTTACTAATAAAAGTCAGATCTCAACTTTTATTAGTAAACGATGCATCAAAATTGTCATTTCTTATCAATACGGCGTGTTGAGCCTAGCCACTTAAAGGGATCTCTACTACAACAATTTCCAATACAACAGTGCAAAAAAATGGACTATGATGAAAATAACGGGGGCATTTTTCTATTTACATTTTGAAGACATTGTTGATAGTGGCTTTATGTATCTTCTGAAAGATTTAAAAAATTACCATTTTTGTTGGGGGAATCACTCAAAACATGTCAGTACTATTCTAACTTTGTTTCTCTTTTTATATATTTTATTCCAAAATATTAATGCTGACTCTCTTTGGAATCAGGAGTATTCCATTCCATATTGATAGTACTCTTGCATTTAAAAGTGCAAAGTTATTTTTAATTTTAAAAAGCAAGAAACGGTACTTGTGAAACTGTCAGTCAAACAATTACAATGCAATAGGCAGAAATCTGGTGAAATTTAAAGGTAAAAAAAAAAAAAAAAAAAAGGGGGGGGGGGGGGGGGGTTTACAACTCACCTTGATATTTCATAATTAAAGCCACTATCAGTCATTTTTTCAAAACTCAAAATGCCCATTTTGCATCTAAATTGACAGTGTTAGGTCATATCCAACAACTTATATTACTCTTCTTTGTGAAAACAGACACTAAAGCATTTTAAAGCGGTCTAGAAGATGCCATTTACGACTGTTTTGTGTACTAATAAAAGTCGGATCCCGACTTTTATTAGTAAACATTGCATAAAAATCGCCATTTCTTGACAAATACGCCGTGTTAGGCTTAGCCATTTACAGGGGTCTTTACTACAACCATTTCAAATACAACAGTGCAAAAAATTGGACTTTGATGAAAAATAGGGGGAGCAATTTGTTTACATTTTGAAGAAATCGCTGATAGTGGCTTTAAGGGACAAATATCATATTGTTTGGTATTAGTGTGTAGCTACATATGTCCTTTCTTCAAATGGAAGTACAAACATATCAAGTTTTAACAATATGACATCATAGTGACATCATAACTAATAGCAAGCTATTTGCAAGTTATTTGTAAGCAAATTCAAGGTGTTTTTGCCATTCATGCAAGCAAAATTAGTATTTTTTTGGCAATGAAGGATGCCAAGTAAGCATACACATGTTATTACTCTAAAAAAATAAGAAAAAATACAAACATTGTCAGTATTTGCTTACAGTAGCATCAAAAGTAACATAAGTACCATTATTTGGCATTTTACAGAGTAAAGTATAGGCAGGTGGCAACCAACCCCCATACCTTTCGAATTTAATGGAACACCCTGACCCCCTGAAGGTGGTACCTCTAATTTTTTTTGCTAAAATAACCGCAAAGGATGAACTTACAATTACATGAAAGCCTTAGATGAAATTGGTTTGCATTTTTGTGTGACAGGGAATCATCTGTTTGGGGGGGTAACCATCCCCCTTTGTCAGATGAGCATTAAGTGCAGCATGTACTCTCAAGAAGTTTTGTGGGAAACAAACTTGCGGTTTTAATGCTAGAAGCAGTAATGCGCATATTGCAATGCCCTATTCACAACTACTGTGCCAATATGATGGTTATACCATTAATGGTGGGTTCATACTTCATCACCAGATTTCGGCCGACGCTAATCTTTCGATCTTGTTTTACGCACAGAATCTATGAACATATGCGTCCTGTAGAAAGCATATTGGAAAGGCTAGCGTATGAATCCACCTTAAAACAGCAGTTCTTTTGGCTCTATCTTTGATAGAAGTGGATTTCGATGCTGAAATTCAGGACAACAATGAGAAAAATACAGCCTTTCATCTGATAAAAAAAGTTTACACTACTTCCGGTTAAGTTGGAGGTCCCAAAGATGATTAGAACAAGAACCTAACTTGGATGGAGACGGTATACCACACTCTCCTACTACCTGCATACCATGTAATCATACCCCAGTTTTTCAACTTGGTGTGTATGATTGATGGCAATTGAAGATGTCTTTTATGTCTGCAAATACATACATTATAAAAACTTGGATGACATCTTACGTGTGTAATGTGCAAGTTTTGAAGGCATGTTTTTGAACTACATTTTCGGATATAGGGATTTTGTACACACTACTGAGTTCCTCACTTCATAATTTTGCTGTGACACTAAATCCCATAAGAATAACCAGATTTTGTTAAAGTCTGATTCCTTAGCTTTCTAAACATGCGAAATTCATTTAGTAACACATCACTTTTACACAGGTACTTTTGCAGTTTTCTAACTTGCAATCCTCTTCTATCGACAATGATGATTTCCACTGACAGAATTTTATCTAGTTTTAGCATATACTGTTGTTAAGAATTCTGTTCATAAGTGATAAATAGACTGATCGATTCCTTCGATTCTAAGCTTTTGTATAATACTTTATTTGCCCCAAAACAACTCCAAAACCTACAGGTACTACGTAAAAATGCATAAGTTTAAAAATGCATAAGTTTGTCACTTGCACTGTAGCTACATATTGTAATGAAATCCCCCAGTTTTCTGGCATTTTATCAATTAAACCCCTATTTTTCTGCATTATTTACATATGAAGTATTATAAAAAACATTGTGTTTAGTTTTGAAATTGACCAGTTCATGTTGCTCCAATACAGGTATTTAAAGAATTACAATTCAACTTGGACTTTCCATCCTTTCATCTCTCAGGTAAGCTATTTGTCACCACTGCACACCTTTACATTTGAACACTTCAGTTCTCCTGTACGGTATCTTGGACACGTCCACCACAACCATGCAAGTAACACTATTTGAACACAGGTGTTGGGAAGTGTCCCATTTGCCATAGGATCAAGAAGCCTATGTATTATGCATTGGATCTGTCTACTGGTTAATCCTAGAATGAAAATGTCAGGTCACAATGGATTTTACCAACATCTTGGGACTTAAAGGATCAGAATGTTTTAATATTTTGTATACTGCTGCAGCAGTATATTTGTATGACACCATTTCTAATTATGCACTTTATTCTGCCATAAGGCATAATTTTTTTTTTGGCGTAACCCGACCAACCCTAAAAAACCTGCTGACTCAAAAGTTTTTATGCAAATTAGCACAAACTAAAAAAAAATATTCTGCCCATTATTTTCATCCACAATTAAAAGAAATATTTTTTTTACCAACACAAAGAAGAAAAAATAACAAAACAAGACAACAAAGCAACTACAACAAGTAAAATAAAAGATCTTTGCTATGTTATTGAAAAAAAGCTTTAAATAGTAGCATCCTGTGTTCATTTTAGAGTAAGACATTGAGAAGATCTAAAAAAAATATTTAAAAAATCCGACCGACTGAAACTGATATTTTTTCTCTGTTACGCCAAACAAACATATATTTTTTTTTTATGCCTAACTTGCAAGTTTAATTTTCAGTCTTGTGTGTGTTTGTCTTTTTTAAAACAAAGAGTCGCACAAGTATACTGCCTTTGGAATGTGCATATGTATGTGTGTGTGTGTGTGTGTGTGCACATACATGTGCATGTACGTGCCTTACAAGATTTTTTCTTTGTTGAGACAATAAGTGGTTTCCATAAGCTAATTATTATTTCTAGTTCTTACGATACAGACTGGAGGATATGTTAACCTTTAATAATTGCTGGAACACTAAGACTTCTGCATGGATAAAGATACAAACACACACCGACACCGACACCCACACACACACCTATACTTGTATGACATACACTTCCGAGTGAAATTGGGGGGGGGGGCAAAATATCAAAAATTTCGAGATTTTTAACCAATTTTGGCCCAAATTTTGTGCTTTTTTGCCCCGAATCACTGATTCCCTCCCCCCCCCAATCCTTCATTTTTCTTCTGGCCTGGGGGGGGAGGCAACTGAGGGTAAGAATTTTTTTTGGGGGGTGCCCCCATGCCACCCCCTGGCGCCAACACTGCCGAGAACATCAAAGAACTGCATTTTGTTATGACGGAATAAACTCATTGCAAAATTCTGAGGACAAAAAGAGTGCTTTCTGAAGACCGTGCTGTCAAAAAGAAAGAATTTCTTTTGTCTTTGGTCTCCGAAGCAACACAACGCATATAATGCTCATCAATAGTCCTTTCTCTGATTCTTGTAAACTTATCAGTTGACTTAAAGGTGGATGACCCAATCAACAGCCCCATCCCCCCACTGAAATTTGGTATCAGAAGAAGTGCATATTTCCCTCATTACACCAAGTGAACTTTTAATGTAATCCCACAAAAAAATCTCTCCCATTAGAGCTCAGCCCATAAGGATTTGGTTAGACAACGAGATAACCCAATAACTCTGAACACGGGAAATTCAAGAAACATATAACTTTTGCAAATAATGGAAGTCTGCCGGGGACCCGGCGTTGTTGCGTGAGCCCCAGGAGAGGGTAAAGTTACTATGGGGGTCAAAATGTTTGAACTGCTCGAAATCTAATCTAATCTAGCTCTCAAATTTTCCCTTATGTAAGGCAGGAGTCAAAAAGTCAATTGGGTCCACGCGTGTGGTGCTTCCTTTCCAGATATTTGGGAAAATAAGCTAAAGGTCATTTGTTTATTTCAAGAAAGGTCACCCGTTGCAATACCCAGATTTGTTGTAAAATATTTTTTTAATGGTTAATGATACTGAATCCAAATATGAAATGCTTTTGCACTTTCGGCATCTCTTGTTGTTATAATGGAAGGGGTACAAATTCCTGTAGGACTCCCCCCTAAAAAAAACAACAAAAAAATGGGGACGTGGAACATGATAAACCCTCCCTAATGAAAGGGAACACCCCTATGCAAATAAAAGCATATTTTGATCAGTATCATTAAATATGTTTTTTTAATATTTTTACAAAGAAATCACTTGGTATTACATTGTTGACCTTTCTTGAATAAACAAATGACCTTAGCCTATTCTCAATATCTTGAAAGGAAGCCCCACACACATGTGACCCAATTGACTTTTTTACTCCTGGTAACCACCTAAGGAATAATTTGAGCTATATTTTCTTAGATTTTAGAGGCAGTTCACATATTTGACCCACCATAGTAACTTTACCCCTCTCCTGGGGCTACACGCAACAACGGGACTCCGGCAGACTTTCATATTTTCAAAAGGGTTATATTTTTCTCTGAATTTTCCCGTAGTCCCTATAGGTAATCCGTTCGTCTAACCAAAACCTTCTGGGCTGACGTCTAGATGTGTTAACTACATTATTAAAGGGATACAATGAATGGCATAAAATATTCAGACATCATGAAATGGGTCCTTACTGAATCCCTTCCATGAATTTTAGAACAATTTGGATGTTGGGATTGACATGATTGGAATTTTTAATAGTAAAATTACTCCACACTATCCATTTTCGATATTTTGAAGAAAAAAATGAACAAACAAATCAAGCCAAGAAAGTCATGCCTGGGGAAAACAAGCATAAACCAGCTGTCCATGCAATGTTTAAAAACACACCTTTTTTTTTTTTTTTTTTTTTTTAATTAAAAATCATAACATCTTTATTTGTCTCTTTCTGAAAAAAAATATTGAAACAATCAGCTCAACTGCATATAGAATATACTTTTTCTTTTTTTTTTCTTCAATTTCCTTCCAATTTTGAAATGAATAAATATGTCAATGAAGTTCTAATAAAACTATTCAAGCATAACCAAAAAGAAATTCTCATTTTATCTTTTCAGTTATCTCGCAGCGGTCCTATTTATTCCAACTGAATGTATTCAAACTGTATGAAGCTTATATCCACAGCTGCCATTATCTCTTTTATGACAGGTTTTTGGTTTAACAATGAAAGCACGCTATGCACACAGGTTTAACACCAGAAATTACCTTTTCTTGACTAGCAAGATATATGTGAAGCGGTCTGGGAAAACCCGCCACATGGTGGGAAATTTTATATTTTGAGTTTTTACTATCACTGCAGAGTTTGAAATATTAAGTTTACATAACTGTTTACTTCTTTCTTCTTTGATACACACATCAAAAGTTACGACTTATACAATCTGACAAAAAATAAAGTACAATATAACAGATTTTAAACTATTTTCTTTATTTTTTCAAAACTGTCCTGTGCGACATGTGGCGGGTTTTCCAGATCAGATCACATCACATATAGCAATATTAATTTTTGGGTAAGTTTTGTAAGGGTTGACCCATTTTGTGGTTTCTTTTGCAGTTTCAAACAACAGCACATTAAATTATATATGGGTCGAAACTATTTTACAGACTTTGAAATACACAATTCTAAAAGGTAAAGTGCTAAAAGAACCAAGGTTAAACCTTACAAAAGCTACAAAAAATTGTCTTGCTATAAGTGCTGAAAATATCATACAGCAATTCAGACCATCTCTGGATCCGAGTGGCTGGCTGGATTACATCTGTGAGTTTCAGATTTTAACTCTGAAACACAAATTGTCAGAAATTAAAAAAAAAATTAAGGTGGTTGACCTAAGTATGGTGTGATTTTTCATAGGTTTTCATTTTCACATGTGGAAATATATCACCAAAAACTGATTACAAATTTTGAGTTAAAGGTGCAACAAGAGATTTCACATATCAGGTGTCCCTAAAAAAATGAAAGTACTGATTTTTGCCCTGATGTAAAGCTTTTCCATCAACAATATCCCTATCAGAAAGGATTAAGCTGAGAAATGTTTCTTTGGTATAAAATTTTGAAATGTGAAATCTCTCATTGCACCTTTAAAGAGGGATGACCCGATTTAAAGATATGAAATGTTCATCTTGATAGATTGGTTTTCACCCCAAAACCCCATCTGTAAAGTTTCGTGCTGATATTTCAATCCGTTTTAAATGAGAAGCCTAAAAAGTGATTTGTAAGCCCCATAGGTACTTTGGTAAGACTAATATTGGTCGAGACAAAATTGGGGCACATTTTCGCTCATACTTACCCAAACCAAACATCCTTTGGCCCTAAGATTTTCACAGGTAAATGAAAAAATAGTAGCTTTCTACTGATTCAAACATGTTGACCACTTCCGGTGAATCTGGGGCTTCTTGTGGCCCCCCTATGATTAGCGATCGGACAATACCCAGTATTTTCATTGCAAACGCCATCCCTCATACTATAGAAACTGTCCTATCTTGGTAGCTTCAGGGCCATAGGTAACATTCCTAGGTGACATGTTTTTTCAACATTCACCTTCACGGGGGGTGTTTTACAGGGCAGCCGGTCAATTTTAACCCCCCTCCAGATCCGAGTTTTCCAGGGGGGGTTGCGTGGATTGGTTAGGGTAATGTGGCATGTTACGCAACGTACACAAATTATGACATTTTGTTAGAATATAACTTAGGAATGAGGATGTCGACTAATTTACTAAGGAGTGGGTCAGGTGTGTGGGGGGTGTGTGGGGGTGGGTGGGAGGGTGGTGGAGGTGGGTGGGGAGTTGGGGAATTTGGGTAGGCCACCCATTTTATGGCAGGTTGGTCTCAATATTTCACACCAAATGTTGCCAACAGCTTTGTATGAACATATATATTATCCAAATATTCATTTATATGTTCCTGTAGGTATGAACACTGTAGGGCTTTTAGGTTTTGTGGGCCGTATATACAGGTCCAAGCCACAGTGTAAAATATTTTTACCACTTTTTTTATGGGAATTATTCTGAGTTTATTTGGATATCTTAAGGGTGTTATATCGCCCCACCTACTTTGAATGACTTCTCTTCCGACATATCACATGAAACCATTTACAACCGTGTCCTTAGCCTGAAAGAAAAGGTTGTATTTGAAACAGCAGATTTAAGATTTTTGTTAACTAAAATCTCGGTCGAAATGTGGTTGAACACGACTGTCTCTTTTGCCCCTGATTATTCCGTATTTTCTCTTAAAGAGATAGATAAGGAAATCATGTCAAACTTGGTTGGGAGGCTTGGAGCCTCCTCTATCCATACACCCCTCCCTCTCCCCAGCCCATCAATGTTGGTTCTTTAGGGTTGGCAAAACAAATTTCATGATTTCAACATTGTCCAGGGGGATAGGAGCATTTTGAAGAGTTCGGCCTATTAAAGTGTTCGAACACTTTTGGCGGAGATTTTATTTTCACATCAGTCATTTTTACCGATCACATGTGGTTTTGGGTATTTTCATACATCTATAATTTTCAATAGCACTGTTTTGGTCAATCAGTCACTAATCATCGCGTATGCCTCTTGGCAGAATCAATGCATCAAGACTACGCGCCTTACTGTCCACAGGTTGTGTAATGGTCAATGGGCAAGCGTCGGATATCGTTGGTCGAGGCTGAGCGAACTCCTGTAGCGTTTGAGGAAAGATTGTCCCTGTAATTGATTAGGGTTCAAAATCAGGATAAAGCAGGCCATGGTATCGCTCCACCCCATCTGCCTCAAGAAATTGTCTCACTATCAAGCGGCCGCTGTGCGCGTGACATCATTGTTGTTTACATAAACCTTTCTTGCATGTGGCAGAACAGTGGTTTTCCAGAATGTCCAAGTACACGACGGCGTTCATGCTTCCATCTGGCCCACCAGTGATGTTTTTTCCTCCAAATGAATACCGGCCCATACCATCACTGATACGCCACCACCATGAGTCGATTCCTGAATCAGTCATCCCGGAGGTTCTCAACCACGTATCGACGACTAACCCTTTGTTTTGCGGCTGTTGGCTGCTCTCGCAAATAACACAACATTTTCCTCTGGGGGGCAGTGTCTGCACTGTAATCTTTTGTACTCCATAGTCCAGCGAGTCGAACTCTGTGGTTGAATGGTTTGGCCGTGGACATTTGGTCATTTCGTCTTGTACGGCACGAACCATGTTAAACACTCTCCCGATTTACAGTTTGGAGGGAAACGTTAATTCCATAGTGTCTGCTCCCAAACCGACAAAGACGCTCGTTGGCCTTTTCCAGGCTCTTCGGCACAGCTTAAGCAGTCGGAGATCATCTCCTTATCGTAGTTCAATCCGGGGCGTTTTGTTTCTTGAAGATTTCGTGGCCTCAAATGATCCCCCTCTCAGATGGTGTCTTAGGATTTGCAGACCGTACTCTGCGATATCCCGGAAATCAGCGACTCTGGCTTGTTTGTAACCTCCTTCCCGTCAAGTGCAAGTACTCTTCGGTGTATTGACAATGCCGTTTGGATGAGGCCTAACCTAGGAAATCTCTTGTGTGTCAGTTTTTAATTGTAAAGGTAAACAACCAACTCTGAAAAAAATTAGGCTCCTTGCAACACATGGCTTGGAGTCAGTGATAAGGACACAACAACAGACATCCTGACATTTTACAGCTCCCAACAAAAAGCATTGTTACATATTCAAAATTATGCAATGGATTCCTTCCATCTGGGTAGTTGGGACCTCATTATGTATCATTCACCTACTCTACTATGATTATGATGCGTTCAAATAAAATACTTTTACGATGGGTCCTGAATAGAATATTCAAAGCTTTAAATATGACAACAGTGTATAATCACACACGGTGAAAAGGGGAAAACAAGCTTTATCGGTTTTATCACGGATGAAGTTTGAAAGCCTGTAAAAAACGTAAAAAACTGGGGTTGTGCAGTGAATTGGTTTTTGTATCATTGTGAAGGGTACTGCCAAGTACGTTGGAACTTATTAGTTTTGGTACCATGGTTTCCTACTAAAAATACCATAACATGTTTATATCCGGACGGGACAGATAAATTGTGTTTTGAACCTTTTGGTATTCTTCATCATTTCTGTCTAAACCACTCTGACATAGCTAATACTTTCAAACCACAAAATTCATCAACTTAGTTGGCTTCTGTGTCAAATGGATCCCTAACTCCCGAGAAGAAATCGATGACTCACCCGCAAAAAAAGGAGGTATGTTAGATCTAGGGGCAAACAGACCTGGATGGGATTTTTGAAAAAAAGTTGAAACATGGTTAAACTAGGTACAAAGGTCAAAACAGCCTGAAATTAAAGAACAAGCTAAAATTTTACTCTTTTTGAAAATACAAGAAAAAAATAAAAAACTTAAAAAAAGCAAAAAATAAAGAATTACAAAAATAATATTCACACAAAATTATTGTAATTTATTTTCAATTTAAAGTTAAACATAAAATCAGAAACTTCCATGTGGGCCAAAGTAGCCTGATGACCACCGAGGTTGACCTATGGAAGTGAAATACCAGTTGAAGAGCTCCCCGTTCACACACTTCAGGAAGCGGATACTAGCTTTGCTTCATTTTATGTTTACCCACCACCCGAGTGGAAGCATAAGCGATAAGATATAGTGCCAATGACCTGATGTAATAGTATTGTGTATCTGCTACTACATACTTAACTTGAGGAAATGGGTTTCTGAGATTAATATAAGCTCACAAGATGTTGGATGGACCTTGGATGAAGACGCACAGGACTGCTATCTGCCTATACAGAAAATAGCTGCCAGGCTAGAAGAAGATATCTGCAGAGCCTCCCCTATCACAGTCTCCAGTGGGGCGTGAATTAGTTGGAGATTAAACACAATCATTTATTAGTAAACTCCATATTTTGATAAAATGGACAAAGACCATCACATTCCATGTTTAAAATTACCTTTCTTTCATTTGAACCCAAACATTATATACTTTGATCAAATTTACTCAAATTGAACCCCCTCACCAGTGACCCCCCTCTTGTAGTCCCGTGCACATTTTATTTTACGTTTCCCCCCCTGGGGGTGTTTATTTGATCCATTTGAACTATTTGACATGCATAAGTTTTTTATAGCATCGCAAAGCAAGTTCACCTTGGCCTGCCCCCTGGGTATGGACCTTTAAAGTTAGCCTAATAATTTCCTGGATGTCTTTACCCTCTAACTTATGTCCCTATCTGGCTTGTGGTATGCTATTTTAAGTGTAAATGTATTTTCTCTTCTTTCAAGGCCTAAGACGGTGTTGTGTGGGGAGGGTACGATGAATAAGAAGGCTATGCTGTCTCAGTAATGGAATGTAAACACTAATCATTTGAGAACAAATTGGAAGAGATTTCATATTTTCTGAAACTGTGCCAATTTCTGCTTTAAAATGTTTGATTCATGTTGACTATTTCAAATTTCCTTTTTCATGCTGATTCAATACAGTCATGTCAATTAACATTTCAAAAATTTGGAACCATATCTTTTTTAAAAACGACTGTTGTGACGCATGTTGACTTCCTGCATGCAAAGGATCAATTTTGTCTAGCGATGTGCATTCTTCTTGGTAGCAAGTTTCACATATTATGTTTTCACCAAAAGTTGAACCATTTTGCCATGCACCCTAGCATCATGTTGTAGCTCAAACTTTTATTACAAGATTACTCGACACAATTTGATGCTATGCATGTGTAACACTAACAAATCCTTATTGCTTCTCTTAATTTGATGTAAACCTTGGCACACAGGCCCCACGGATCACTAATTTTCTCACTGCCTATATCTAATTGGACGTAACGAGCTATGAAGGGTAGGCGCACATGGGCCAACTTTCTTTGAGGGTCGACAGTTGGGGAGATATATCTGTGCAGAGTTTTTGCTCAACTATAATTTAAGAAACCTTTGGGAAAGGATATTGAGGAATATAAAGTAAAATCATCTCGCGACTATTTCAGATATACTGTTTAATAAGCTTAATTTTTTGTGAACAGATTTTTCATAATCTCATTTATAAAATCGTTGTCGCAGCAGTGCTGGGGGCTATCTTAAATCAAGTATATTTTTAATGTCTTTTGCATTTCATGTTGGTTTGCAAAATTTGTCCAAATAAACAACCACAAAAAGAACAGCTGTATAAGTCCAAATAAGGGATCAAAAACGACGTTCACCCCCTCTCTTTGCTTCCATTAGTCCATTGGCATGTTATGTATTCCATGTTTCCCGTAACAGTTTTTGCAAATCATAATGAGGCAATTATTTTCATTTCAGTATTCATTATTCTTAATTTGCGTGAACATTGTTATTTCACCAACTTCCGCATCCTCTAATACTACACTTTTGTGTCAAAACACCCCCCTACTAACATTTAGAAAGACTTTTGAAACTGTGATTTGGTTTAAAATCTACTAATCACATCACAAGTGTGATCACAAGAAGAAACCCTTGTATATTTTCTTTAAAATACAAAATAATGACTTTTGAGGGATAGGCATCTCAACGCGGGCAGAAAATCATAACGCGGGGCGGGTTACGGGACCATAAAAACTCGACTTCTCTACCTTACCAAATCACATTCCTTCTTGTTTTATGAATTTTCCTCATTTAAAAGTTCATATTCCCCCTCAATTAAATTTTTCATTTTTCACCTCTTGCTGACATTTTTTGTATTCTCCCTGTTCTCCCTCAAATCCTTCATTCCCCCAGCATAAATATAATGACCCTTCCTAAAGGCCTGAAAAACTATTTTGGGTTCCTTCAGTGAAAAACTAGTGAAACTCTGAATTAAATTGGTATTTGGCATAAGATTTTTAAAGTTTTAGCTTTTTATGCAATTTACTTTCTTCAGACTTTCAATTTTCCCTCCCCTTTCCCATTGTCTTCACAACTAATTAATATGTAAAGCCTTAGAGCCAGCCCATCACCCTATAAATCCCTAAATTAGCAAAAAATTAACAATTTTGTATTTTCTGTGAACTTGACAGAAATCACAACACAGTGGCCTGAAATTTTGGGAATAAACTTTTCTAAAAATATCTAGTGAACCATACATAAAACAGAAGGTTCTATATAGAATCATGAAGTGCACCTTTAATATCATAAAATGTTAACAGTCGGCTTTGATTCAAGGGCTTACTGTATAGCAAATCACATACATGACCATTCTGCTTGCAGCCGCAGTTTCATTCTTAAAATAATAGGTGTGTCCAGGCCAGCACATACAATGAGCCAGGAAAGTCTCAATTCCCACGGCACAGTTCAGTAGCTTGCATTTGCCAGTGTATTAAGAAAATACACCCCTGATTTTTGGGTATGATATATAATACCCAGAACACACAAGGTCAGTTTATGTTAACTCATAAACACATACAGCTTACTGAACTGTGTCCTTGTAGATGAGCATATTGCAACCCCACTATAAGCCAATGCAGTCTCAATTCCCATGGCACAGTTCAGTAATTTCCATTCATCAGTGTATTAGAAAATACACCCCTGGTTTTGGAGTACATGATATACGATACCCAGTATACACAAGGTCAGTTAATGTCAATGCATGTACAAGTACAACCCACTGAACTGTGTCCTTGGTGGATGAGCATAATAGCTCATAGTGACATAACATGGGCAGGAAAACTCTTCAATATTGAATAAGGATAGATTTAGTAATATCCCTATAGAAGACATGGTAAGGAGTGTATTGGATTATGTGGATAAATTTTTACATTAGTGTCCAGAATAAATGCATTCTAACCTACACGTATGCCAGTGTGGTAAATCCTGAGATGGTCAGTTTTAGGGACACATTAAAGGCAGACGAAGAGATTCCCCGAGGATGCCACTTTCAATTTAAAAACGCTTTTTTTTGCTTATACAACTTACACCCACTTACTGATCCCTTTGTGAAATAGCTACGCTCAAATTTATATTCTACAGAAAATCACAACTTTGTTGATAAAATTTGGAATTCAGAATTGTGTATACAGAGCGACCTATAGTACTACTATAGTCCACATTAATGCTTACTACTTCAAAGCAATAAATCCAATTCATTACAAACTTTGGAATTGAGCCGGTTAGGTGACTATATTTAACTTCAGTTGACTACATTGAATTAAAACACATAAAATACATTTCCTTTAAGTCAAAACTGACTTCAGGACTTTTGCCTGTTTTGTATGTTCACTTGAATTTTATGGGTTGTGTTTTTTTTTAAATATTGAGAAAAATTAAACTACACTTAAATTCTGGCTTAAATTTTGGTTTCAATATACGTTCAAGATGCATTTTTGGATCTTTAGCACCTTTTGGATATAATACAATAGATAATAGCTTTTAAAACATATTTCTAAAATTCCTGTTGAATTTCACAGTATTTTTGTGTGTAATATGAGCATATATTTGTGTTATATTTCTCAACATACATGTACTTCATTGTTTTTACACTGTGTTATATGCTTGGATATATCCCACTCTCTAAAAAGTCCAATTATTATTCTCATTCACAAAGAGGTCTGTAATTCAAGGTGAGCTTAACAGAATTTTTCCAATTATAGCTTAAAGGCACCCACCTCAATTACAACATATTGTTTCATAGCAAAGGCAACTGCCAGCATATCTTAATTCCAAAATTTCATTTGAATAAATATGGCATGAGTTGTAATTTTCTGTATTACAATGGCCTATAGATTTACTGTACTTTACAAATAATTTCAGTAACAAAAAAGCAACCTATATCTGTAGCATCTATATGGGAAATACTTAAAGGCTGACTCAGAGATTTCCCAAGGAGAGCGCCCTCATTTTTCAAACAATTTGTGTTTTTTGCGTAAACATAATGCTTGTTCATATACTAAACACTGTGTGAAATAACTAAGCTCAAATCGAAGTCCTTCATATAGGAAATCACACATTTGTTATAATTTTCCGGATCCGGAATTTTTGTTATACACAGTATCCTATGGCACGCAATACTGTACATAAATGTTTACAGCATGAAAACGAAAAATCCGATTTGTCTCAGACTTTGGAATTGAGCATTTTATTTAGGTGACTATCTTTAGTTCTAATTGAATACTTTTAATTATTACACAAAAAATGTCTATTTTGAAATCTCTGAATCAGCCTTTAAGTCATAATATTTTGCAGTTGAAGTGAGAAAATATACAAGCTTCAGATGATATACCACAATCTTGGGTTTGTAGTGTGAGTGGTGGGGTCAACAGGGCCGTACGCAGGATTTATTTTTTTTGGGGGGGGAGGTGTGCGGGACTTTGAAAGAGGTCCACTTTTTGGGTAAAAGTGGACCTAACCCCCCTAAAATGGTCCTTTTTGGGACTATTTTGAACATTGTTATCATCAAAAAGTGGACTTTCGTGTCAAAATTTCTTTAAAATTTGTGACATTTTTATCAAAAATTTCAGCAAAAGTGGAACTTTTGTGGCAAAAGGGGCAAAACATAATTTTAACTGGCAGCTGGGACTCTCAACAGTTAAAATGATGTTTTTTAACAGTTATTTGTCCATTTCAAGTCCTCTTTACAGTTAATTGCACGTTTCGAGTCCCGGCTAACAGTTATAACTACATTTTTAAGAACATTTTTAACAGTGTATAGAAACATTATGATACAAGCATTTGGCTAAAAGCAATATCAAAATCAACTCAAATTATGGGGATAAATCATTTCAAAGATATCTAGTGAACCATAAATAAAACAGAAGGTGATAGAATAACGAAATGCACCTTTATATACGATGAGGCAAAACTGCCATTGTCCAGAAAAATGAACCCATTGATTAGCAACAAAATATAGGCAACATTGACAGGGAACCATGTGTATGTAACACATGGTGTAACAACACAGTGTAGAACATTCTATTATTATCGTATATCACAAATATTAAAGCTGATGAAATTGCACAAATCTACCTAGTTTTAGAGTTTTTGTTTCAGAAATTATGAATTTCTCGCTGGGATCGAAGCAGAAAGTGAAAAAAAAACCTGTTTGATGGGTTGACGAGACTTTTAAGTATAGGTCAGTCATTTGGCCATTTATTTGTTTTTTGCAAAGTAACAGTGCCGGAAAAAATGTTGATTTCCTGGGAATCAATTCAAAATTTCCCTCCAAGGTGACACAACTTCCCTCTATTTCCATTGTTTCTTATGTATATCTTTATCTTGAAGGATAGAATTTCCCTACAAATGTCCAAATTTACTGGGCCATATAGGCTACAGAGTTACCCATTTTTTTCCCATCCATGGTGGATCCTAAAAATCACTTAAATTGGTATAAACACATAAAATTTTTGCCAAAAAATGGGGACAAATTTACATAATGCAACATTTTTTTTAATTCCCAAAATGCCTAAGCCTTAGCATTCAAACAGTAAATACATGTAGGTCAATAGTTCAAATGGCCCTAAAAAATGTGCAAATTTTTAAAAGAAATAGTGCAGTAAAGATGAGCATTAAGATCTTGAAATTGCACTTAATAAAGAAAGAAAAAAAGACAGTATGAACAAAACTTGCAAAACGAGTAGTATTTAAAGAAAAATAAAATTGTTGTTCCTGAATGTAAGTTGTAGTGAGTGGTCTATATGACTTGTGACTCTTAGGGCTATACATTGGCTTTCCCGCAGAAATCATTGATGAACACTTAGTAAACCGGCGTAATCTGGGTAACACAATCTTTGTTGTGTCTTGATCGCATATATATAGTGCAATGCACCATGGTACCCTCCAATTGGCATTAAGGAGAACGTACAGGGACTGGGCGCCGCGGCTATCAGAAAATAAAAATCCACCGCCGGGAGGTTGGGAGCCATAAACCACTCCGTCTCCTGATTTGCCTTGCCCCCACACACACCGACTGGGGTCTCCGACGGAGTCGCTTTGTCACAGTTGAAGACTTGGTTTTGGTAGGACGGAGGGTCCTCCGAAATACTGTGCGCGACTGCAGCCCTCCGGTGGTGGTGGGCTGACTTTCTTATTATTGTTACCGTTCATCTTGGAGTATCCCGAGAATGTCTCTGCCGAGGATTCATTATGGATTCCCGATGTGTGCAATCGATGGATAAGTTTGCCACAATGCGTTACTGGCTAAAAAGCAAATTTAAACTGTTTTGATCTTCCAATATACTGTAGTATAGTTCTGTTCAAGCAGAGCGAAGCCAACACAATGAGGAGCGGCCGCCACAACCACTCAAGTCACTCCGTCAGGCTGCTGCTGTGTAAGTAATTGCTGTCGGTTGTCGTGGCCGGTGTTCGTTGATTCTGTCGCAGGAAATAACAGCATTGATAATCCATCAAGTGTGAAACGCCACTGACGTACGGTCGCTGGTTTTTCCTACAATATATCTGGAGAGAGAAAAAATGAATATTTACAACAATGTAACCAGGGTGAAGTTGTAAGAGCCAAAAGCTTTTCTGCTCTGAAATTTTTGATGAATGTATTAATGAATAAATTAGGCATGTAAAGGAACATCGATTTTCCCTTATTTTTGATAAGTTATAAAAAACTACACCAGTGGGTCACTGTACTCTTTTTTAGATTGGCAATAAATGAAGAAAACTATTTGTGGAGTATCATCATTCTTTCACTGTTTGATAGGGATAAATGTGATTGAGGTTATAAAAAGTCATGCACTTTGTGAGATGAACCTGATTCAAGAAGGTTCAAGAGAGTGGACCATGGTGGGGGGAAAACTGTGAATGAAATGGAAGCATGTTTAGACCATAGAATTTCCATCATGAATATTCTTTTATTAGATAGAAAAAATTGATATTGAACTACATGATAGGATATACATAGAAAATGGTTGTCTACATTTGAAAAGTATTTTCATAAGATTTAAAAATGTGTTTGCTTAATTATTACTATTATGGATGGACACCATCATGTCTCAATGGGGTGTGGTGGTGTCCAAAATAGTAACGTTAACAATAAAATTTAGTATGAATATTGAGAGATGCTGATTCAAAAAACACTATTTCTTCATTTATTAGCATATCAAATAATAAATTTATTTTCTCATAATAAAATAATATCTATGATTAATCTTTGTCTACCTGAGCCTTTTTTTTTTATAACACACCCAAAGGGAGGTTGGTGACCACCTCCCTTCAATTTTCCTTATTGAAACATTCAATTCATATTGAATTATCACCACAGATATAGTATGGGACAGTGTGTCATTTGTTGGCTTTTTTGCTACAATTGGAATTTTTGGTCTTAAAATGTAGATAATGGTCCCAGAAATCCAAATCAAATTGTTACCAATTTTTTATCACTTCCGTTTGGTGGCCATCTTGGATTTCAAAATGGCTGCCATTTTCAACATATTTTGTCCTGTATCTGGACTTCTGAGCAACGTAGAAGGTTCAAATTGATGGCAATACCCATGTTGTTGACGTCAAGGAACACAAATATCACATTCCGAAAGTCGCAGATTGTTTCCTTCAGGCGGACATCTTGAATTTCAAAATGGCTGCCATTTTCAACATATTTAGCTCTATCTGGACCTCTGAGCAATATAAAAGGCTCAAGTTGGCGGCAATACCCATGTTTGTGATGTCAAGGAACACAAATAATACATCCGAAAAGGTACAGATTGTTTCCTTCCGGTGGCTATCTTGAATTTCAAAATGGCCGCCATTTTTAATATATACTTCGCCCAATATCTGGATATCTGAGCAACATAAAAGGCTCCATTTGGTGGCAATATCCATGTTTGTGATGCCAAGGAACACATTTATTACATTCAGAAAGTTGTAATTTGTTTCCTTCAGGTGGCCATCTTGAATTTCAAAATGGCCACCATTTTCAACATATTTAGTTCTATCTGGACTTCTGAGCAATATAGAAGGCTCAAGTTGGCGGCAATACCCATGTTTGTGATGTCAAGGAACACAAATATTACATCCGAAAAGGTACAGATTGTTTCCTTCCGGTGGCCATCTTGAATTTCAAAATGGCCGCCCTTTTTAATATATACTTCGCCCAATATCTGGACTTCTGAGCAACATAAAAGTCTCCATTTGGTAGCAATACTCATGTTTGTGATGTCATTGATATCGATGTTGCGGCAGAGTGTCACCGTGAAAGACAAAGGCTAAGGGACCATCCCCAACAGAAAAGGGTGCTGGAGACCTGGCGAATCCCAGCTACTATTTAGCTAATTGGCAAGCTGAATTGTTTACAATGTAGTACTAGGGTTTAAGTTCCGGATTTGAAATCTGTGCTTCCTAAGTCAACATTGGTCTCTACCAATTCGGATGATGGGTTGGTCCTAAAGCCTACTGGAAGGTCCAACCCTGATATTTACAAAAGATGCATGGACAACTTTGTTAAACGTGATGCTGCTTTCATCATCAGCACATACAACGTCCAGACACTATCAACAACAGTCAAGAAAGAAGAACTGGTATATGAAGCACAACTGTATGATATTGATGTCATCTTCATGCAAGAACACCACATTGTGCACAGCGAGCCTCTACTACAGGAGAACATCCATGGCTATGCACTTATTACAGCATCCGCCTGGAATAACAAAAATCCAGCCTACAGGAGGAGTGGGGTTTCTTTTCTACCAAAGGGTCTCAGTCACGTCCAGCCTTGTCACTCTAATTCCAGCGCATCCTGAAGCTGACACTGATGGGTAAATCTGAAGCAGCAGTCATTTGCTGCTACATCCAGATGAACGTCTCTCCGCTTTTACCAATTCATGAATTGGTCTCTTGGAGGAGCAGGATAAGTTGCCGTCAGAGTAAACCCTCCTAGAGTCCATGACAACAATTGACTGGATAAAGGTATTGTGGAGATACAAAGCTCTGCGATCAGTATACTGCAGCAGTACATAACAGGTTCACACTCTTGTTGAGACTTGAAGATTAGAACCTCATCACAGTATATAAGCCGTCACTTCATCCAACAAAAATTGCCTGGAGATGCTATCTAGAAGAAAGAGGCAAGACTACTGCCTTTTTGTCTCAACTGACAGAGTCATCAAAGCCATAGAAAAACTGAAGTCTGCATGAACCAAGAAGCACCGTACAAATCCACAAGAAGCTCCAAGTAGAACCTTGATGCCGCTAATGCTACCACGCACTTGACGTGCTACACCCGTAGTGCCTGAGGAGCATGTTAAGTCCAGGCTGAACACTTGACACCCTACATCTCAAATACAAGGATCTACTGCCTGGGAGGCACCGAGGAGCTTACTGATAAAAAGCTACCCACCTATATATGACTCAAAAGGTGAACACTGAAATTGTCTCGACACATGGTTTCAGCACTTTTAGTTCTCTACTGTCAAACCAGTTTTTCATAATAACACTAACCTTGATGAACCTTTCTTCAATCACAAGATAGCAAATGCTTTTCCTCTCCAGACTGGACGTTTCGCTATGGAGGAGCTTCGGATCTGCCTGAAGAAACTGAACAACCCCAAGACGCCTGTCCCCGACAACATTCCGGCCGTAATCTGGAGACTCCACTTTTCATGATCAACTGTTGGAATTTTTGTAACGACATCTACATGGTAACAACTAGCTGCCTTATTATATTAACATCGTTCATCACTCCTCTACCAAAGAAATGTGACCTCCAACAACCCCTAACTACAGAGGAATTGTCACCACTGGCCTCTAAGATCTACAATTCAATGCTGCGTAACAGAATCGTTTCTCGCATAGATCCCATTCTCAGACGAAACCAGAATGGTTTTCGTATAAAGGCAGATCAACATTACCTCAGATACTTGCCCTCAGAAGGATCATAGAAGAGTTGAGAATTTCCAAGAGAAAAGGTTCAATTATGTTTGTAGACTTTTGCAAGGCTTTGACAGTGTTAACAGAGATGCAATGCTGCATATTCTTACCAACTATGTTGTCCAAGACGAGACTATCAAAGCAATTGTCATCATGTATGATAACCCATCTAGCTTTGTTCAGACCATGGATAGGGCCACAAAGGAGTTCCTAACAACTACTGAAATCCTCCAAGGAGATACTCTTGCTCCCTATCTCTTTGTAATTGTGGTTGATTACATCCTCAGTCAGACAGTCTTGCCATCATGAACGACAAGGGACTCCCCATCAACACCAAGCGTTCTAGACATCACCAAAGGCAGCATGTCACAGACCTTGACTATGCAGATGATCTAGCTCTAACAGCCGATCTGATATGTGGTGCACAAGATCTACTAACATTACTTGCGAATGCTGCAGACAAAGTCGGCCTACAACTAAATGCCAAGAAGACGGATATAATGACCATCACTGAGGAAGCTACTCATCAATCTATCTACACTACAGATGTTACCCAAATGAAAGAAGTCAGGGACTTCAAGTACCTGGGGTCCTATGTTGCCGACAGCAAGAACGATTTCGTGTCACGCAATGTACAAGCTTGGAATGTCTGCAATAAACTACACCACCTATGGCAATCTAGTATCTCCAATTCAACCAAGCTGAAGTTCTTTAGAGCCTGCGAAGAGAGTATCCTGTTATATGGATCTGAAAACTGGACAATGAAGAAAGAGCTACGGGATAAACTGGATGGCACCTACATTCTTATGAGGGTGCAAAACATATTCTGGCGTGAGCACATGACTAAAGCACAGTTATGTGGAGATATCCCTCCAATCTCATCTTCTGTTGCCCAACGCCAAGCACGATTTGCCGGTCACTGTTATCGTGTGATTGATCAAGTTGTCTCGGACATGGTTGAAAGTTACCATGCCCAAACAGATGTGATTGCTCGAGACATGCAGGAGGATCCATTTGCAATCCCCAACTTAATGACGGACAGGGATATTTGGCGCTACATGGTGAACAGCATCTTGGCTGCGGCCGCTAGATAGATGGATATTGGTTTCAATACTTGAAATTGCACTGGAACATACGGACAGCAATAGCATTGAAACCTATTTATTAAAACACCCAGAGCTATGGATCTCCTAGGATTACATGATTTATATGTTAAAAAATAGTGGCCATCTTGAATTAAAGATGGCTGTCAGAAGGAAACAATCTGTGACTCTCTGGATGCAATATATATTTTCCTTAACATCACAAACATGAGTATTGCCATCTAATGGATCATTCCATGTTGCCCAGAAGTCCAGATGATATTGAGCGAAGTATACGTTAAAATGGCAGCCATTTTGAAATTCAAGATGGCCACCAAAAGGAAACAATTGGCAACTTTCTGGATGTAATATATGTGTTCCTTGACATCACAAACATGGGTATTGTCACCAATTGGAGCTTTCCATGTTGCTCAGAAGTCCAGGTATTGGGCGAAGTATATGTTAAAATGGCGGCCATTTTGAAATTCAAGATGGCCGCCTAGAGGAAGCAATCTGTGATTTTTTGGATGTAG
>JAMKCH010004442.1:0-36977 GCA_023653785.1 Ophioderma brevispina | reverse complement strand
CAGGTCATAACCCCCCCAATTAACTGCTCGCGGCCCGTAGTAGTCATGGATTCAACCAATGCGGCCACTGCGTCAAAAAGGTTGGACACCCTGCAGTTTAGCCAAAATCCAGCTCTAAGCCTGCAGGTTCTCAAAAAGGGAATCTAAGACCCTATACCTGGTACTTTGGCAGACCAAATTTTCTAAGCCCCCAAAGTTCATAAATCAGGGCCGCATAACCCACCTGAAAAAAGTTCAGTGTCCCCCGGTTAATTATACTCACACAAATAATAGAGAAGAGCAGGGTCCAGGTCAAAACATCCTCGTTCACCCTCACTACAGAAAAGGTTCGCCACCTTTGGTAGATAGTACGGACCCTCTATATCAATGATAGGTAGTTAGTAATATCCATTGTGTCACTTTTTAAGTAGGGGCCAATTAAAAAGTAACACAGGGGTCAAACTTTTAAAATTGCTCCAATCAGTTCAAATGATGCCATACTGCCCGGACGGGGATAGTCATTGGAACAAAACTGTATATTTGTACATTTGTGACCAATTGGTTTTTGGATTTATGGGGTTAAAAATGGCTAAATGGTACAAAAGGGTCAATTTCCATTTGTACAGGGGTCACAATTCAGAAGTTGCTCCCATTTTGGTGTATAATAAAAATGAAAGGAGTTGTTCTCTAGCTTAATGGGTCAAAAGAAGGAATATTTTGTAGTATTGAAATGCCATAGTTGTCAGATATGGAACAAAATAGGTTATAGGTACATAATCCAATTGGTGTTGACCTCTTTGACCCTTCGGTAATTAAAACATTTAACATAATCAAAACTATACATTTTGGGATCAAGATGGCCAAAAAGGTTAAAAAATACAAATATTAAAAATCTAATCGATAACTTTTACTATTGACCCCTGTAAATGAAGATTGACCTTTTGTTTACCATTTTAGTAGTTTGCAGCCTCCATATATATATGGTCGTGGGTGGTAAACTATACATTTTGGAATCCTTAATGAACAGATGGCAACATGGCATACAATTTCACTTGATTGGAGCATTTTAAAATAGTTTGACCCATGTGTAACCTTAAATTGGCCCCTATTGAAAAGTTATAGTACAATTTGAGAGCCATTACTAATATGGTATTTTTCCCAAGAACGATCTTCCAACCATGTGACCAAGCCGTTCTATTAGCATGGAGAGGAGGCTACTTTACAAAGAGGTTCTATATATATAGAGAGGCAAAACGTTACGTAATCTTTGAAAATTCACCGTCTCGCATGTTTGCCGAACACAAGAAAAACCAGAAAACCTAGAGTACCAACAATAGAAAGCAATGGCTCCTCCGCTTCTTCCACAGTATGTGGAAGAAGGTGCCGCTTTGCATATACCACTAATTGGTGTTAGTGATAAAATTAATGTATGTGTTAGAGGTGGGCCGGTGTAACAATAGTGTACCTGGATCATGTGCTCAGATACTCTTTTTTCTCATAAGCAATGCGCGATTATGTGGAAAATGATGTATTCTTTGAGGCGGGTTATTTAAATTCCAAAGACGATGCCTGATGTGTCATTTCATTCGTTGGTGGCCATGGGTAGGTAGGACAAAATTTAACCACCCAATAGCACCAACATCCAACAACTGATATTTTTGGCGGATTGTTTGTATCGACTTGACATTATGATGTTGTATCAAGCACCCAAACTGATAATTATTCAAGTGCCAATATTCAAAATGTCAGCGCCCAGCTCGGACGACGGGTGTTTGAATGCGTTTCACCCCCTTGGCTACTTACCAAGGAAAATATCAATAGAATTATCAGGACTGAAAAAAGGCCACCATAAAAATAATTACGGTAACCCTTTCATTGATACGCTGCTATTAACATCATGTACATCAGTCGGTCCCTGATTACATTTACTCACCCCCTGCTGATCTTCATGAAAGAAGAAAAGTAAATAAAAACTAAATTTGGCCTCTGCAATGATGGTAACTAGCCACACTCCATTGATTTAAAAGATTATAGCTTTGTGATTCCATTCACGTGCCGATTTTCCCAGGTCAACGATTTTCCAAGCCTTTTCATTTCAACTCATACGCAAATGATTCGATTCCGGCTCTTTTTAAATTGACAGTCAAAATAGATGATCATAAATTCAAAAGGTATTCAGAATTTGTCGGTTGTAAAAGGTTTACACAGGGGCAGCTTATACTTACTTTAAAGGGCAGTATACCTGTTTCAGATTATAAATGACCGAAGGTTGTACAAAAGTGATATCTTTGGGACAAATGCAAATATATACTGAAGACAGTACATCTTACTTTTGATCATTCATCCCTGCCCATCAAGCACCAAAGACGCTATCAGAAAAGTTACTTATACCTAGCATTGATATCGAGAGGGTCCACACTAACTACCAAAGGTGTTAAACCTTTCTGTAGTGGGGGGTAAACGAACTCCTTAAATAAGGCCCCTATGATTATCCTGATTCAGTTCTATAAGGAGTAGTTTACATTTCAAGTCTTATTTTACACAGTAGTTAGTATTTTCATCTAACATCATCCCATGCCAAAATTAGAAAATGATTACCTTATCTGTCAATTTTGGCATTGGTGTCAAATACTTTTTTTTTTTAATTTTCAAGATGGCTGCTAGCCACATCTTGGATCTTCAAAAAATTCAACGTGAGTCAGGCAACATGTTTGTATACACTAGTATTCAGTTGAATTTCCTGACAAAATAGTAATGAACTACATCAATGCTTGTTCCTTTAGGTCCTGTGTTGCCAGAGAAAATATGGCAGTATCTCATTTCAAGATGGCATCTAGTCGCCATCTTGAATTTGAGAGCCAGACAGTCTCTAAATGCTACAATTACAATTCTGTTGCCTTTTCCCATGTCAAAATTAGTAGAAAAACAACTATTTGTCAGTCTACATAATCTGAGCAATATATTTAATATTTCCAAGGTGATGTGGCTGCAATCTTGGATTTAGAGGTCAAGATGGCATTATATGTAATAAAACATCACTCCAACTGATCTGTTGTGCTAGAATTAGTGGGACATGACATTTCAAGTCATCATTGTAGCTCATCTGGTTTCAGAGATAATCGTTTTGTATTTTAAAATGGCGGCGGCAGCCATTTTGAACAACGCTCTGTAAAAACGTTAGCCGTCAGTTCTGGGAGGTGTATAGGAGCTATTTTTTGTTAAAAGTGGTCCATCTTGCCAAATACATCAAGAAAAAAGGTCTCCTAAAATGGGTCACGGATCTCATGTAAATGACTCTACTATTATCATTATTTTGTTTTCAGGATTTTGTGTCCTTTATTACTATACCAATTAATTTTTAAAAAGATGAAATCAAATATGTACAGCCAGAAATTAGGAACCAGATACCTGACACAGGACACCAAGACATGAGTCCTTGCACCAGACAACTGGCTCCAGACACTTAACACCTAAACCCTGACACCAAATCCTACACTCAACATCTGAATCTAACTTCTAACCGCCAACATGACACCAACATAGACACTTATCACCTTACACCCAACATAACACCTGACACTCAACATGACACCAGTCTCCTACACCCCATATTGACACCCATCACCTGACCCCTGTACCTTTACACCCACCATGACACTGTCACCTGACACCCAACATGTCACCCGTCCGTGACTTGACACCCAATATGACACCGTCACCCCAACGCTAACACCCATCACCTGAACAATCATGACACCCTTCACCTGACACCCAACATGAGATCCCTCACGACACCCAACATGACACCGCGTCCCATGACACCATCACCTGACACCCACTATGACACCTTACACCCCCACCATGACACCCATCACATGACACCCATCATATGACACCCAACATGACACCCTCAACCTTTGACTTCATCCCAACTTGACACCGTCACCTGACAGCCAACATGACACCTAACACCCATCACATGACCAGTCATCTTACAATAACAACACTTGACACCCATCACCTGACACCCAACATGTCACCCCACCTGTGACTTACACCAACCAGACACCATCAACTGACACCCAACATGACACCATCACCTACACCTCAACATGGCCCCTCACTGACACCCCACATGACACTCGTCACATGACACCCCCGTCACATGACACCAATCACCTAACACCCAACTAACACCTGACACCCATCACATGACACCATCATCTGACACCCAACAACACCTTACACCATCACCTGACACCCAACATGACACCCGTAAAAACCCTGACACCTTTAACTTTACACGCCAAACCTGACACCGTCACCTGACACCCAACTTGACACCCATCACCTGACACCCAACATTGAACACTCAACATGACACTTCACCTTACCCTAGAAATGACCGCCATCCCTGAACACCCAACATTACACCGTCACAACACCCATCACCTGACACCCAACTTGACACCCATCACCTGACCCCAACACGACACCCTGTACCACCAACTAACAGCCACATTTTGACATCCAACATCTTATACTCACATTTGACACTCAACACCTGATGCATACCACCCTCCCCGACACCCAAAATCTTTCACAGCCGACACCTGACCCCCAACATTTGACACCCAACACTTGACATCCACCATGACATCCAACACCTTATACAGCTCTGACATCCAACACCAAAATCTGTCACCTGACAACCCAAGATCTTACACTTAACACTCCACACCTGGAACCTTACACCTTCATCTGACACCCAAAACCTGGTACCAATGTCTGACACTTAACCTGACACCAGAACCCCAGACCCTTATACTTTGCCACCCAACATTCCTGACACTATACACCACCTTATTCTCCCTGACACCGGTCATAACAATTAGCACCAGGACTACTAAGCAGACAACCAAAACTCATGAAACCTCCCCTCCAATAAATGAAACATCCCTAACCTATTTCAACCAATCATTAACCTCCTCAGCCAACTGTCGTCACCTTTAATAACAAAATAATTACGCAGCTTACTTTGCCAGCTGTGACATGAGCCAATAAATACACTTTTACTGGCTATTTTAAACCAGTCCAAAGATAGCAGGATGAACGATTCGAAACAAAATGGTTAAAATTTGTGCTCTAAAATGATAAATACATATTGGTTTTAATGTTGTCATCATGAAAACGTTGACCCACATTTAATGAGTCGGGGGGTTAGCCAACGTGTCGTTCGGGCAACCGGAAACAAAGTTACATTTTTTGAGCAGCCTTATATAGTCGAACAAGGCGGCGTAAAAATATAAACGACCAACAACAAAAGTCACCACCCACTGTGAAAGACTGCAAGATAAATCGTGGTAACACACACACACACACAACAAAGTCCCACCACTGTGAAGCAGCATATAAATCGTGTAACACACATACACACACGCACACACCACAGATACAACCGACTACTACCTAAAGTAATCCGTATGTGCCTTCTGCAATTCTTGGCGATGACGCCAAAAAGAAGTTTCCATTAGAATGACAACATCATAAACATAGACAAGGGTAGGAGTGTGTTTACATGAAACAATACTATAATTTAATTTACAACCAATGATCAGTCCAATCTGTAGAGTACCCGTTGAAGCTGGCCCCATCATCGTCCCCGGGCATCATTGAGCCACTCCCCGTTGTATTTTTATTCAACATGTTATTAATAAATACGAATAGCGCCCACACTCACTCGGGGACTCACTGACTGTAGCAATGTGGTATATGCAACTCGTGTCAATGTTGCTCACGTCGTTTCTAATGACAACCCCTCCGTGCATACAGACGGTAACGCGATGGGAATCCACAAACCTGTGCAAGATCATTGGTTTCGTCCTAATCCAAACTTGTCATATGTTGTTTCGAAAAAGATGTCTCTTTTCACTACTTTAAACTTCTGGTTCTAGTATGTCCTACTTGAAAATTGGTGGAACCTGAACGTTTCACCCAGCCAAACCGTACATACGACAGCTGTAAAGGGACTCCGGTAACAAATACAATATTAGCCTCACGGCGCCGAGGGCTGGGCAACATATTTTTTTATCAACGAGGTCACATAATGTTGTTTCCCTCTCCATCATGATTGGTGGAACCGGGGCCAAGGACAAATTAACGAGATCACGTGTTGTAATATACAAATCGATTGTGCTGACCTACGGCGGTGCGAAAGTAAGATCGTACTATTATAATTCGCTAGCCTGGCGGTAGCACCGTGGGAAATTGTTTGATGTTCGCCCGAGCCTATCATATTGCAGTACCTGTGAAATCGGACCGCCGTAATATTACAGGAAGATCTGTCGACGTTATTATTTTTGGTGATACCCTTGAATAGGCCGAGCTTACACAACCATTCAATATGATAGGCATACTCACGAAAAGGATTAAACAACACGACTCCAATCGAGGTCTAATAAAACCAGAAATAAACACGGCGAGAATTCTTGCCAAGTGCCAGACCTCGGCAGGGCGAAATCTGACAATGCACGGCGCATAGTCGTAACATCACGGAATCTTACCAATTTCCCGCCAATCTAAAAGATCCACAGCCCGATGAAACCGCTCCGAGCGGTCGCAAACACACCGCGATTTGCGGGCTATCGCTGTCTATGAAACTTGTCCATATCATCCTACCCACAACCAAAATTTCAAAATGAAGCCCCTGATAGTCGTCACACATCGAATCGAGATTCTCCCATCATGACTAACACCCTCGCTGCGCTAAAGCGGCGAGGGTGCAAAATTCAGATTTTTCGTCAAGATTTTGGCTTTTACGTGTTAACCAATGGCGACTCTTAAAATTTGGATTTCTTGGCCGCGCTCTCCTGATAACTGTTTATAGTTTTATTAGGCTGTTAATGTATCTTCTATGGTATATGATAGAATGGGAGTTTAGGTCAGTTATTAGGCGTTAATGATCTCCATGTATATGATGAATGGGGTTTTAGGTCATTTCTTACAGGTTCGATCTTTAATGAAGGTACCATTATAGTAGTCTTATATTCAGCACAATAACCAAAGTAACTCATCTGTATGTACTCATTCTTAAACAGCTGTGAAAATGTAAGCATTTCATTGGCGCCGATTCCCGGGTTCAATTTGACCTTGACCAGGTAGTACGCATTGTGTATTGATGTTATTTTAGGTTGAAGCTCTGCGTCATACTAGCGTTTTACTACGTTCATGCGCGCCTGCCAACGTTGCGTCTCATTGGGTATGATCGTTGCGTTCAACGGGTTCTTGTCATTGGGTGGTGGCAGTCCTTTCTTGTTGCATTTAAGCCGTAAAGTATCGAGAAATTGGGTTAAAGATGACCTTAAATGTTAAAGCTGTTTAAGAATGAGAATAAAGGTATGATTTTGGGAACCGGTAGGCTCTTTACGACAAATTGAAACCAGCGATACCATTATTTTTGCGTGGAAGGCCGAGTTCTTCATGGAAAAGTAATGGTATCGCCGGTTTCAATTCGTCGTAAAGAGAGTACCAGTTCCCAAAACCATACCTCTATTCGCTAATTTGAAATATTTTATTCCCAGACAATGCCGACTAAATTAGACTTGATGAAACAATCAATACAAGGACCATGAAGTAATATCTTACCTGCTTGTCGTTTTTATGAAATAATGGTGGACACTTTGAGTAATGCGGCGTGTGACTTCCTTTAGGACAAGTTGCGTCTGGTGGACATGCAACCGGAGAACAATAAGGACACTGAAACAAGAACATATTGAAAAAACACTTTTTAAAGAGACACAAGGTTATTTCCAGAAAGCACCCCCAATTTTTTTCAAACCCAAATTTTTGTGTAGTTTAAATGTTTGCCAATGACCTTTGACTTTTGGCCTAGAGACATGTCTGTCATACCGCAAGTAGCTATGGCGGTACGGTAAGTACGTATAGCTTGTTTCTAAAATTGAAAACGTAAATTGAAACCAGCGTTTGAAAATTCTCAAGACTGGAATAATACCGAAATGCATTGTGGGAAAAGGGATGCGGCCCGTAGCGATTAAGTGTTCACTTTTCCGTGTTTTTGAGCACCGAAGTACCCAACAAAAACGTTCAATTTTCTCGCTAGGTTCTATAGGTCAGACCAATTACGGTACGTATTTAAAACAAAACCTAGTAACGGACCCTCTGATGCCAAATTTCCATAGAAACCCCTTCGTTTTCCGGAGCTATTTGTGATTTGTGTCATTTGCATGCATCGCTATGACGGACTGATAACGTTTATCTCTGCGCATACTTAATTTATATATATTTTTCGGAGGCTGTGACACAGCACTACACATTTCCGCCCGCCGTAGCAAGTACCGGAGCGGTAGATACTAACGTCCTGCGTGTAAGTGTCATATCGATTGGGTCAGGGGTGTGGCAGTTACAGGCGGACACAAAGGACGGAGGTCATTAGATTTTGCAATGACAAAATCCCCCTTCTGCTAAAGTGCCGTGCGGGATAAAAAGGAAAGTGTGCATCAGAAATAAGTTCTTTCCCCCCCCCCCCACTTCACTGCTTTTGTTGTGAAATTACACCATGTATCCGATGTATATTTCATAGTGTGTCCCAGTGTTGGGTCATTCAAGCGTTGAGGTGTGCTGTGATTGGTCAAAAGTAAATAATACTTACCCACCCACCAAGTTTCGCGACCGTACGGACCCCTCGGCCTCGAGAGAAAATAGGCAGTCAGGCATCCAGACAGACAGATACACATAGCTTTTATAATATAGATTACAGTCTACAGAACCAAAATTCACCCCAATGGCATACAGGAAAAGTCTACGGGCCTTTCTAAAAGATGTGAAGCAGAAATGAAAACCAATAGAAGAATTTTTGAGCAATTCAAAACTGACAACTGCGGTGAGTTGTTACTCCAACCCCTCCTAGACTATGCCATAGTAGATTTTGCATGTTTTAAAATTTATTTTGTGTGCTGACCCATCTTATTTAACCCAGGATTATATGCATCTCTATTATTATTATTGTCATGTTCTTATATTTCTAAGACCGTGACGGCAATTCATGGCGCCCGAACTAAGCTTAATTAGGCCTAGTTCCCTTATGACAATGGCATTATACCACAAAAATATACGCTCAGGAACCTTCATGTAGAGGAAGGAACGGTTACACACACGGCTTTTTTTAATTAAATAATTCCATAGATGACTCCCTTTATGATCCCGCTAAGGTTTGTGACCGCGAAAATTCAGTGACACTCCCCTCGAAAAAAAAAATCGAATATGTACTTCAGCTTGCGGTCAGGTAATCGGCCTTTGTGGATCGAATAGTAGGATCTATCAATAATCAGAATACAAATGAAAGGACTCGTCAAAAGTGTTGAAGGGATGCATACAATCGGATGAAAATATTGGTTTTTTAATTTTTGATAATTAGATTTTTTTTTATGGTTGATTTGTTTTTTCATTTTATTCAAAATATTCAGTTGGTAATATTTGACACGAAATTTCATCTACTTTTCTTGTGATTGTTTTATGTTAAAGTAAATCCCGCAAATCCTTGTTAGCCAATTGGAAATTGGTTCAAAAGATGACATCATAAACTTATATTAGGGTCCGCCAAGTTTGGGAGGGGAACCGCCATAGAAAACCCATTGTACCAATCTCGACCCCAATAGTGAAAAGTAAGTAGTCCAATGTCAATGTTAATTGGTGAGTGAAAATAACGGGGGTAGTGTATCGCGCCCTCAATTGACCGGCATGATGTGCAAACGGGGGGGGGGCTCTGTGTTAGACACGATCAGCCGATTGGGCATTGGGAAGTTGATCATTTGGGGAAAAAAATTGCTGTTGCTGTAGGTTGACAGTCCCCCCTACCCCCCCCCACGATGTGAAATTCTCAACGGTTAGTAGTTATTGCCCCCTTTACCCTCAGCTATTTTTTTTTATCATTTCTCTTGGCGATAGGCCCTACCTAAGGGAAAAAGTTATATAAAAAAAAAACAAACACACACAATTGGAAAAAAAGTAAAAAAAAAAAACAATGGACGACAGAGAGTTTTTTCTTTATTTTTTTACCCCTCCCCTCCCTTTCACAGATTTACAGGCCAATTGAAATCTTCTGAGGTTGTCCTTTCATACACCTACCCACCCAGAGGACTTAACAGTTGGGGTGCAACCCCCCTACTCAGAACCCTTTCCCCTGCCAGGCCACCCCCCTAAATATATGACGTTTGTACAGTGTATTATGGAGAAGGACCCAAATTCACCCCGCAGAAAAATGCCTCGGCCACCCCTTCTCCTCCCCCCAATTTGCAAAGGTCTGGGATATGATCAATGGGCCCTCCCTGTACCCCTAAGACACCCCCCCCCCCCCCCCCAGGCCGCAACTTGTACCCTCCCCTTTCCCATCAGACGTACAGGTCAAGTAGAAAACCTTCTGGGCACATTTCAATGCAGGTGAGTTGTCCCCCCCATACCCCTCAACTCCCTTTCTTTTCATGACTTACAGGAAACAATAGAAAACCACCTGGGCATTTCATGCTGGTGAGTGGTCCCCCATACCCCAACTTACTCCCTTTTCATGACACCTACAGGACAATATCAACCTTCTGGGGCCATTCAATTTCATAGACTTACAGGACACTAGAAACCTTCTGGGCATTCAATTCTGGTGAGTCTGGCCCCCCCCATACCCCTAAACTCCCCCTTTTCATAGACGTAACAGGACAATAACAGAACTTCTCAGTTCTCGGCTTCGCGGCTCACTATATGTCAAGGAAATATAAGCTGTGGGCCGCCACATGACCTTTTGCCCTGGCACATGACCTTTGACCTCATCACTTGAGGGATTGCATGGTGCACCTACGACACAAGTTTGGTTCAATTGAACTTCAAGTTTTCAATTTAGGTCAATTTTGAACCATTTTTAGCCCATTTTTCAACTTGACACATGACCCCTCAACATGCCCTTGACCCCCCCTCACCATGACCTTAGCCTCATCAACATATAGGGATCCCATTGTTCACCTATGACAGAAGTTTTGGTTCCAATGTGAAGTTCACATTTCAATTGAGGTCAATTTAAAAAAAACTTAAACAATTTTGTGACACACACCAATCCACACATACACACAATACATCACACATACACATGTGCACTAGCTGATTGCCTAAGTGGTCCTGCCAGCTATAGCAGCCCACAAAAACCTTTTGGGCTTCAATCTAATGCTGGTGAGTGGTCCCCCATACCCTTCAACTCCCTTTTCATAGACTTACAGGACAATAGAAACTTCGGGGCATTTCACAATGCTGGTGAGGTGTTCCCCCATACCCCTCAACTCCCATTTCATAGGCTTACAGGACAAATAAACCTTTGGGCATTCAATGCTGGTGAGTTGTCCCCCCTCCCTTAATACCCTTGAACTCCCTTTCTGGGCATTCAATGCTGGTTGAGTTGTTTCCCCCCATACACCTCCACTCCCTTTTAATTAGACTTAAAGGACAATAGAAGCCTTTTGGGCATTCAATGCCAGGTTGTGTTGTCCCCCACTCCCCTATACCCCTCAACACCCTATCATAGACTTAAAGGGACAATATAAACCTTCTGTGCATTCAATGCTGGTGAGTTGTCCCCCCTCCCTTAGTACCCTTCAACTCCCTTCTTATTCATATACTTACAGGACCTAGAACCTTCGGCTTCAATCAAGATGAGTTGTCCCTTCCATACCCCTTGACCATAACACAAAACACCCTTATCATAGACTTACAGGCCATAGAACCCTTCTGGGCATTCAATGCAGGTTAGTTGTTCATAGACTTACAGGGCAATAGAAACCTTCTGGGCATTCATGCAGGTGGTGTGTCATAGAATTACGGGTCAATAAAACCTGGGCATTCATGCAGGGAGTTTCATAGATTTACAGGGCAATAGAAACCTTCTGGGCATTCAATGCATAGACCTTACAGGACATCGAAACCTCCTGGTCCATTTCATGCAGTGAGTTGTTCATAGACTACAGTCATAGAAACCTTCTGGGCATGTCAATGCATATACATTACAGTACAAATAGAAACCTCCTACAATTCAATTCAGGTGAGTTGTCATAAGACTTACAGGGCAATAGAAACCTTCTGGGCATTCGATGCAGGTGAGTTGTCATGTCTTACAGAGCAATTAGAACCTGGGGGCAATCAATGCATGTGTGGTTGTCAAAGATTTTACAGGGCAATGAACGCTTCTGGGGCATTCAATGGCAGGTGAGTTGTCATAGTCCTTACAGAGCAATAGAAACCTGGGCATTCAATGCATGTGAGTTGTCATAGTCATAGTCCTTCTGGGCATTCAATCAATAGACCTACAGGACCATCGAAAACCTCCTGGCATTCATGCAGGTTGAGTTGTTCATAGACTTACAGGGCAGAGAAACCTTCTTCTGGGCATTCAGATGCATAGACTTACAGGCCAATATAAACCTTTCGTGGGCATTCATGCAGGTGAGTGTCATATGACTTCAGGCCATAGAAACCTTCTGGTCATTCAATGCAGTGAGGAATTGTCCCTAGAATTACCGGGCAATAGAAACTGGCATCCAATGCAGTGAATTGTCAATAGATTTACAGGCAATAGAAACCTTCTGGGCATTCAATGCATAGACTTACAGGACAATAGAAACCTGGGCATTCAATGCAGGTGAGTTGTCATAGACTTACAGGGCACAAACCCTTCTTGGCATCAATATCATAGACTTACAGGACAATAGAAACCCACCTCCTGACATTCAATGCAGGTGAGTTGTCATAGAACTTACAGGGCAATAGAAACCTTCTGGGCATTCGATGCAGGTGAGGTTGTCATAGTGCTTACAGAGCAACTAAAACCTGGGCATTCAATGCAGTGAGTGTCATAGATTTACAGGGCAATAGAAACCTCTGGGCATTCAATGGCTGTGAGTTGTCATAGTCCTTTACCGAGCAATAGAAACCCACCTGGGCATTCAATGCAGTGATTTTCATAGTCAGAGTCTTCTGGCATTCAATGCATAGCCTATACAGGACAATAGGAACCGCCCCTGGGCATTACAATGGCAGGTGAGTTGTGATAGACTACAGGTAATTAGAAACCTTCTGGGCATTCCAATGCATAGACTTACATGACAATAGAAACTCCTGACATTCAATGCAGGTGAGTTGTCATAGACTTACAGGTGGTGTGCCTAGAAGACCTTCTGGGCATTCAATGCAGGTGAGTTGTCATAGTCTTACAGAGCATAGGAAACCTGGGCATTCAATGCAGGTGAGTTGTCATAGTCCCTAGTCCGTCTCGCATTCAATTGCATAGACTTACAGGACAATAGAAACCATCCTGGCGGCATATCACTGCAGGTGGTTGTCAGAGACTTTACGGGCAAGAGAAACCTTCTGGGCATTCAACGCAGAGTGAGTTGTCCTCCTTGTCTGATACCACCCTGTTGGCATGGTTGACACAAATCTGTGCTCGGTGTATCTTTTGCGTAACCTTTGACACAGTCTGAGCAGTTGGTAGGCGCCATATGAGTTAGCTTCTGGCCTGCGGGACAACGGACACAGCTGAAGATAAAGAGAGAAAACCAGTTTCTGAAATTTGTCATTATAGATTGACTTGCCTTATCTACCTACACTAAGTAGTCCATGAGGTGAGGTAAATCTCTTTACAAGTTGTTGGTACAACACCGAATAATCTCTGCAGCATGCATAGATCTAACTACACAGCACCAGGACTTAGCATGGCGGAATCACCCAATCAAGAGATCGTTCGTCAACCAAGGCATCTGCAGAGGATTGATATTAAGTATGGTGGGTTCGAATGCTTTACGATAGCCTTTCTAATATGCTTTATTATGCACTGAATGCTTAAATTAGTCGAACACACTACTGCAATTTGCCTTTTAAAAAATGGACATTTAAAGCTGTTAGTTGGTTACCTGGTATAATAAAAATACATCGGTCTCGGACCTCTTGTGGTCGCCTGCCGTCCGCGGATTAGTGAATAATAGAACCTAACATGACCTTTGACACTTGATATGTGACCTTTGACTCATCACAAATGAGGGGTCGCCATGTTGCAAACCTATGACAGAATGTTGGTTCCAATTGACTTCAACTTTCAATGAGGTCAATTTTACATTTTCAGCCCTTTTACAACGTTTGCCTCACATGACCTTTGCCGTGGCCCCCCCCCCAATGGTTGGGGTGGGGGTTGGTCGGCAAAACAAACCCTTCATGACCTCATCAACAAATGAGGGATCCTTTTGCACCGATTGAGTCAATTTTGGTTCCAATTGAAGTGCAACTTTTCATATGGTCAATTTTACATTTCGGCCTATTTTAACACTTGACCTCACAATGACCTTTGACCTTGGCATGTGACCTTTGACCTCATCAACAATGGGGGATGCCATGTTGCACCTGTACCCAAGTTTGGTTTAAATCCATCAAGTATGTGGATAATTACATCAATGTTAACCCTTTCTTTTTCAACAACAGACATCCACAGACATCAACAGATGTGACCTTTGACCTCATCAACAATGAGGCGGGCCCCATGTTGCACCTATGATTCAGTTTGGTTCCAATGAACTTCAACTTTTCAAATGAGAGTCAATTGTACATTTCAGCCATTTACAACTTGACCTCACATGGATTTTGACTGGGTTAAATGTGACCGTTTGAACCTCACAACAATGAGGGATCCCATGTTGCACCTATATGATTCAAGTTTTAAGTTCCAATTGAACTTCAACTTTTCATATGAGGTCAATTTTAATTCAGCCCATTTTACAACTGACCTCAACATGGCCGTTGACCTTGTATGGTGGACCTGTGACTCATCAACAAATGAGGGATCCATGTTGCACCTATGATTCAAGTCTTAGGTTCCAATTGAACTTAAAACTTTTCATATGAGGTCAATTTACATTTTCAGCCTATTTTACAACTTGGCCTCACATGACCTTTGACCTTGATGTGACATTTGACCTCATCAATTAGGGATCCCATGTTGCACTATGATTCAAGTTTGGTTCCAAAATTGAAGTTCAACTTTTCATATGAGAGTCAAATTTACATTTTCAGCCTATTTTACAACTGACCTCACCATGACTTTGACATTGGCATGTGACCTTTGACTATCAACAAGTGGGGGATGCCATGTTGCACTGTGACCAAGTTGAGTTTAAATCCATCAAGTATGTGGAATTAACATGTAAAGTTAACCCTTTTTCACCAACAGGACCTATCATCACAACAGACAACTACAGTGGACGAAGTGAGCCCTATGTGTCTTTCTGCCTAGGCAGGGACAAAAAAAAAGATCTAACTACAAGGGTGTCGGCTCTAGAGCGCTAATGATGGCCATCCGTCACATTGATGCCAGGAAGGGCATCCGGTCAATACCTTCCTCACACAACAGTATGCGGGAAGGTGAGGTGAATCTGGTCACCCCGTAAGCGGAGACAAAACCGGATTTAAAACTTTGGTTGTATACTACTACTACTTATACAGAATAAAATAAAAATAACACTAACCTTTATTTGGCTGTTGAAATGTCTTATGTGATTTATGCATTGAAAAATATTTTGCAAAATTTTATGAAATTTCTCATCAGGCAAATTGATTCTTTCTCACAAATCTAAGTTAACATATATGAGAATGGCATATAGAGTTATTATTAAAATACAAATCACAGCTTGTAGGGATGTATGGACAACATTGATGCAATGGATTTTTCTGATTTTTGCAGAGGTAATAGTTCTTGTATGCCCCTGCTTATATCATATCAGTATCAAAATTGAGTCCCCATTGCATTAAGATACTACGTGATTCTGCCAAAAGAGTCAGAATATTTTTAATTGCAGAATAGCTTAAAAATGAAGGATAAGTCTGTAAGATTCACCTAAGTTATTTTTGCAACAGTAGAATGTGGGACACAAAAAGGAAGAAAACGGTAGTTCATAGATTTGTATCTCCATTCAATTAAGTGTTGTAGTAAGGGATGAATTCAATACTCAATGCAGAGTTTTACGGTTATGCACGGATCCATTAAATACTGAGTTTGCTGAATTACTTAATCGCGGATTAAAGGATTCAGAGGATTGAGCAGATTAAATGAAACCGCCGTACTGACCGAATGACTTAAATATTTTGATTTTATCTTCATTTGGTTGCATCTGGTTTTATCATTTGCAGGCTATGTTAGGAGGCCTGTATTTGTATACAGATAAGCAAAAATCTGATTTTTGATTTTGTTTTTGTCAATCTTTATTTTTTTTGCGATGAATGACAAGTCGAGATAGGGCTTTTGGATTGAAGGTGAAGTAAACTTTCAAGGTGCACTCCCCAACTGCCCATTCATTAATGGAGTGAAGTACACTTCTGATCTGACGTGGAGCTATAGGAATAAACTTATGCCATGTGGTTCGAGAAACAGCATTTTAACCCTCTTAATTTTTAAAGTCTCTTTAGCACATGTTTTAAGAACTAGAAGTGGGGTTAAGGGGTCAATTATATTCCACTGGGACCTTATTTTACCATGCAGTGCTACCCTGGTGCAAAGCAATTGGATCACTACACCAACAAAAAAAACAAAGTTAGTATACCTTTCTTCGTCAAAGTAGTTTGATCCATAGGCAACGTACACCAAGCCTCGTGTGGTAAAGGTCCATGGACTGCTTAAACATACTTATAATACCACCAAAAAACAGTTTCATTCATAGTATGTATTGGTATCAATGTAAAATCTGCATGAAGCAGTAATTGAGAAACCGTATATTTGATCAAAATTGGGCATAATATCATGTGTTTTGGACAAGCTTTCAAAGGAAATTCCAAAACGAAAGTGATTATCGTGCTGGCAGCGATGACCCGGAAGTAATGCCCGAGTAACAAATACGCGATACGCGTAACACGTCATGATCGTCATCATGGAACGGACGTGCGTGTGGCCCAGTTTTCTTGCATACGTACACAGTTGACTTCTCGCAGTATATGCGTCGTACGTGTTGTATCATATGGCATATTTTTTCTTGATTTGGAGCCTTAAAATTACGATAATCTTTGTGCTGTATTGTCGACGGGTGCACCAGCGGCGACCGTACCGACAAGGAGAATCAGAACAGAATATCTTTATTCAAGTTCCAAGACAAAGAAACCGACAAGGAGAGATATCTGGAGTGTGGGGTGCGGTTAGCCCACGTGTGAGCTTTGTTTACAACTTGTTACTCTGACGTCATTAACGGGGGTCAAATCCAACTCCAGCATCTTGATACGTGTTCGCGAAAACAGGAGAAGGTCCTGTCAGTTAGGGTATATTTGTCCTTGAAATTTAACACTTTCCCGATGTTCACTTTTAAAAATCTGTGTTGCGATATGATCAGGATACTGTTGAGGTACGAAAATGTAAGAAATTAAGAAATGTCTACTCAGCCGTGTCCATGGACCTTTAAGTCTATAGCCTGCCGAATTTGACTCAAGGTTGCACACCACTATATTGTGCCTCTATAGACTAAATTCATGTTCTATCTTGGGCTATAACTCGAGTTACCTTGTGTTTCAGAAAATGTGAGTTGCACTGTTTGTTTGCAAGACTTTCTTTTATAACATACCCAAATTTGATTACAACTTTTTTTGTATAAATTTTTCACTATTTAGCGATTTCTTAGAGGGTAGTAATTTCGCTACTAAAATTTTTGCCGGAAACTTGGAAAAGCATGTTTGTTATTAATCCGCCAGTAAAACACAAAATAAGCTAGTTAAGTCAACAACACCTTTTCTTTCAGGAATATCATGTACACATTCCAAAAAAATGGTAGCCACCTTAATGCAAAAGTGTACTCGGATAGTATCATTAATTTTCCTTGTAAAGTACAGACTATTACTGTGATAAATTTTGTCGGAAGTGTCCGCCAAAAGTGTAATTAGTGGTGTACACCCTGAACTTATTTGCGGCATACTACAGAGCGAGATAGGTACTGGTTTCCCTATTCAAAATATCTAATTTTTTTCTGTCAAATAAATTGTATACTAAGGTGACAAGAAAGAAAAATGATTTTAGAAAAAAATGTTAAATCAATATTCAAATAAATCCATTTTACAACATTAGTTTTGCTTATATTTTTACCCATGTCTTAAATAGCCACTTTTGTCATTATTTAGTGGAGCTAACAAACTTATAACAATATATTACATTAAATAATCAGCAGTACCATAACATATTTGCATCTTTTTTAAAGTTCAATCACCCTCCAACACCCTCACCATAGGGTAATGTAGAGTGTTATTATGGAGTTTTTCAGTATGTCCAGTTCTGGACTGTCAATGTTGTAACAGACTGTAGAAAGCGATGTCAAAATTAAATTAGATTTTTGGGTAACCATTAAAGGGATTAGCAGGGATTTGCTAATCCAAAACATCGAAAAAAATCATCAAAATTCATATTTTGATATTTTTGTTACTGGCATGGATATGCAAACATAACCTGCAAGTGGTTGGCTTGAAATCTGTGTATTAAAGGCAAGACAGTACTTTTTATCGGATTCTGTAATTTCTATACGTGCGTATCAAAATTCTGACTTGTGATCAAAAAAGCCTTTCCCAGTGAATATCACATATTTTCAGCGTGATATTGTGTACCATGATCAATACAGTTTGACCTCAAACACAAACATTATTGATCTTTGTTCATTCTGTACTGGTGTAAACCACAATCAGCTGTTTAGTGCAGATTTTGAGACGCCTTCGCTCTATGTCTATTTGCGGGAGACGGTATGACAAATTTCCTCAAATATTTCATTTTTTTCACTATTTAGTGGTTTGTTTCTACATTAAAGCAGTTATTATGGAATTGTACACACTTATTCCTGATTTATAAGTTAAAAACATGCATTTCCACATTTTTTCGATTCTCTCGCATTATCGCTGTACTAATCCCTTTAAGTGGAATTCAGTCCTGGGTAAGACCATGTCGGTGGGTACCCAGGTTCAAGGGTATACGTCAGCCCTAATGCGGAACAATTTCCTCATTGATCATCTAGGTGTATTGTTCACCATTCATACACTCTGCGTATTTACGCATATACAGCAGCAAATTAGTGAAGCTGTTAACAAAATACGCGAATGTAGTGGATTGAAAATGTCCAGTTGCACTCCTGTGTTCTGCGCAAGGTGCTTCCTAACTCGTGTGCGTTGCACAGGATTGATTTATTTTCTCAGTGGGTAATTTGTCTTTCTTTTCTATGATATATTGCATTTTTAAAACTACTGTTTATCACTTATTATGGCAAATTCTTTTGTTTTTCTGTCGTGTATGAATTAGGATAATAACTGTGCATTTACCTTTGCACTGAATTTTGATGCTTATCCAATGCACTCACTCCTGCGGAGCTCGTGCATTAGACACATCAAAAGTTCAGCACGCGTGCATTGATTTGTTCCATTTTTCTTGGCAAGAAGTACATCTGCATTTATCAACTAGAATTGAGATTTCCCATTGAAAACAGGGTTGTATGCCAGTTTCTGCAAGTCCCCCCCCTATCCAAATAGAAGAGTCTTGTTCAAAAAGCCATTGCTGTAACCCCCCCCTTGGCTGTTTAATAAACTACCTGTGGTCATCTCCATCTACAGCAGTGGGAATTATTGGTGCCATATAAAAGAGGAACAAGGCAGGGTGTGCCGATCATATTACCTTTTAAAGATCCCCTAATGTCTTTTTAAAATGTTGGCTTCCTTAAAACATGTGGGTTTCCGATGTACCCTATGGTCTGTATGTTGGCTTTCCGTCCTTGTACACCAGCCTTGTTACGTACGATCCTATCATACAGTCGATTGCCCTTACCTTGTGCAACCACCTTGTTACAGTACGATCCTATCATACATTCAAACATTTGGATGGTCCCTACATTGGGCTGGTATGTACCCGACACACACTTTGTGCCGTGATCGATTGCTTCGCATCAGGAAAATGACCTGGCAAGACACAATAAAACACATTGAGAGCAAGCTATATTTGAGATGTAACAATGCACATTACTACATTCACATCTGATCATTGCTTAACGAACAGGTTATGATCAATAAATTCCTTCTACATTGTTAATTCTGAATGATTTCCTGTTCATTGCTATTTGGTCAGAGGATTATATAGCAACAGAATTCCAACCATCAATTGTACAGAACCTAGTGTCTGTTCGCAACATACTTATCCCTTTTGATTCCTTTTGACAAGGCCGACCATTCCTTTCATTTTATTTTCCCCACTTTAATTAGTTGTGTTATAACAAGCCATTCTCTTAGTGTCCCCTGGCTTTTGCATCCACCTTTTCTTCTGTAATGACACACACACGCACGCACGCACCCCACACACACCCACAACACACACACACACACACGCACACACACCCAACACACCATACAAATCCTCCGGCGACACAATAAATGCCCATTAGCAATCCCAATTGATACCGAACCAAAGAATTGACTATTTGCATTATTTCATATAAGTACACACCCATTAATATACTCTGGACCAATGCCATCAAATGGAATTCTTTTAAAGAGGTCGATATTTTTGTTTAATGGCTTACATTTGGGCTAAAAATAATAGAAGAAATAATCGGGTCAGTTTTCTTTGAGGGCCTGCTATCGGTATCCTGGTAACCAGCACTACCTACTCAGTGAGGGCCTGGTTGTCAGGCTAAAACCGTCACCCCCATCTGGTTTTTCAAAGGAAATTGCCGATGAGAGGGTACTTGGTTAACTCCCCCACAGCAGCACCACTGCCAGCACCACTAACCACCAGCACAATATGATGTGGGCGGATGGCCAATGGGAAACTAATAACTGGGATTATTATCATCACTGTTTTGAGATTTCTTACCTGGCATACAATAACTGCATTCTTTTGAGCCAGACACAAAAAAAAAAAAAAAAAAAAAAAAAAAAAAAAAAAAAAAAAAAAAAAAAAAAAAAAAAAAAAAAAAAAAAAAAAAAAAAAAAAAAAAAAAAAAAAAAAAAAAAAAAAAAAAAAAAAAAAAAAAAAAAAAAAAAAAAAAAAAAAAAAAAAAAAAAAAAAAAAAAATTGGTCCAGAATCACTGATTTTTGCCAAAATTTAGTTATTTTTAGCCTAAAATCACTGATTTTTGAAAAAAAGTTATTTTTCTTCTGGCTGAGGGGTAGCCTTGATCAAGGCTGTCTGCTAAGAACTAACAAACTTGTTATTTTTACAATGTACTGCATAATTAACATTTATTCTCAATTATTTTGAACATTGTGTTTTCAGGTATGAAATCAGTGCTTTAGTATTTTAGGGTTACCCTGTCTAAAGATGATATAAACAAATAGGACAAAAAACAAATTGGTACACTGCCTGGTGGTCTGTTGTCCACACTGCTGGATCCAGGTTCCTACTAGTCTAGGTATAAAACCACAAACACCTGTTGTGGTCAGGTGCAGTGGTTGTTCTACTCAGAGCGACAGAGTTGAACTCACTAGTGGAAGCATGGAACATAGGCCAGGTGAAATTGGAGACCTCAAATTAGGTATTTAATAGAGTGAATTCTTGCAATTTTTTTAGTTTTAGGGAGAGGGATATGCTCCACTCCTTTATATATTCCTTTATATATGATATCAGACGTGTGAACCAATGAATGAAGTTGGTAGAGCGCCTTGAACAAGGCTAGCTGGGGGAAACTTAAGGGAAGGGGCAAGAAAAAATGTTGGGTGGCAATTTCCCCCCCCCCTACAAGGTAGATCTTGAACCACAAGCCTTGTCTGCTTTTGTACATGATTATAAGACAAGAGGCAACACACCAAAGTGGACAAAATGCAACTTCATCAGAGCACTGGTACAGCTTGGTGCATGGTAGTGGTTACATGGCTATATTGCGGCATAATTATGTAGCTCTGTATAGTGTATACGGCTATATAGCGGCAGAATTATGTAGCCTTATACAGTCAAATAGCTTGTCCTATGTGAATCCTCTATATAGCGGCAGAATTATGTAGCCGTATACGGTCAAATAGCCTGTCCTATGTGAATCCTCTATATAGCGGCAGAATTATGTAGCCGTACACGGTCAAATAGCCTGTCCTGTGTGAATCCGTTTTATAGCCGTACACAGCTATTTAGCGCAAAATTTATGCAGCCATATATGGTCAAATAGCCTGTCCTATATAAATCAGCTATATAGCCGTAAATGTACAGATTTAAATGAGGCCTAATTAGCAACAGATTATGTAGGCCTACAGTCACTGATGGATCAGCTGCAATCGTTCTGGTTACGGAGTAGGGTCCCATAATGACATACGGAGGATCCTAACCCTAAACCCTAACCCCTCATGCCAAGGGATCCATGTTCAGTTTTCATTTCAGTTAAAAATGCGAAGTGTATACGGCTATTCATAGGATGATGTGTACAGCTATTTAGCGCAAAAATTATATAGCCGTATACAGCTATATAATTTTTGCGCTAAATACTTACATACTAAAGGTATACGGGGGTGAATGCCTCTATTGGGTCATTTCTGGTCAGAAATCCTTAGACATTTTTTTTTCAGAAAATCCTTTAAACATGGGTCATTTTTTTATTGAGAAATCCTTAGACACAGGTCCAATTTTCCCGAGACCTGCCTCAAGACATTGTTAAAGTTGATCCTCATTGCTCGGACGGCATATTTTAAGTTATATACCAATCGAAAGCTTATGACTTCAGGATGCCAAAAATATCTTTTCCAAAAAAATAATCGTGTAATATAGCCGCTATAAACCAAAAACTAACCCTATACAGGGGTAGAATTTCGTCACTGTGTGCGAGAATCAATCTTGATTCCCCAAAATAAATTTTGCGGGAATCATCCCATTCGCTACTGTGTTAAGTTCTGAAGCTTGCGAGAATCAACATTGATTCACGCAAATCGGTTTACGAGAATCTTTGCGAGAATCGATTCTCGGATTCTCGCCGAAATTCTAGCCCTGCTATATTTTGTTGCGATTTTACGCCCAAAAAATACGCTCAAGCTTTCCTTCTCTGACCTTGGCAATTCGTGTGACGTAGGCGATTGTGTAAGTCTTGTTGCGCAATGTATCTTCCAATGGAAAGGAACCCCTTAATCGCTCCTCTTCTCTTGTGTTGAATTTCGCCAATATAGCGATAAATGTTGGTTGAATAGGTTCCTTAATCTCTGTAGATTGGTAATTATAATTCCCGGCTTCATAAGTGTGCAAGAAATATGAAAAAATCGCTTGAATTCTCATCGCTTATACGATGAATCCTGAGTAGCAAGCAGAGCTCACCAGCTGGGTTTACACGAAAATGTGAGATTTTGACCACCACTCATGCTCCTGGAGCATGAAAAAATAAATAGGTTAGTGAGGGAGACCTGCCCCTGGAGCATGGGTGGTGGTCAAAAACTCCTGCGTGCGTATAGAGACACGGCTCTTCCATTGATTTACGTTACACCCTCTTATGCTAACCGATGGAATTGAATGAGGTATAGGCGCTATCAGGGGGAGTAACGGTGGATATCTTAATCTGCTTTTCTCAGACTGGGAAATAGTCACTCAATTATGGTCAATTGAACCTTTTTAACGAATCGCTGTTAGCTTTGCTATTGGCTTTCCGGTAAAGTCTTGGCTCATCGAGCGTAACATGGCGGTAATTTCTTGAACTAGCGACAATTTGTTCACCATAACAAATTGCAGTAATACTACGAAGCAAGGAATTCAATATGTTTAAAATGCCGACTGAACCGAATTCTTTTGGTGACTGAGTGTGATATAGCCATCAAATCTACCAGATACTTCAACAGACAGTTATCTGTATCTGCATTGCTCATAATTCTGATTTAGTTGAGCGAAATTTAGAGAAAATAATGGTAAGTCTTCACAAGCGCAGAAGTGAGCGATACAATTGAATGGGATTTTGTTTACTTGCATAGACGATTACACAATCGGGGACGTCACCACCTCACAGCGCCCAAGTCAATAATATTGACTTTCGCTGAGGTGATGTTGCTGGAAAGACGATTTTCATTTTGGCTCTTGTAACCAAATCGTGAGTAGCATAAATATGACACAGTTACATATAAAATCGCTATAAAATAAGCTTTCCATTGGTATATAGCTTAACTTTAAAAGCCATTTTTAAAAATATATACTTACATGCTATACGGGGATGACGGCTCTATTGGGTCATTTCTGGTGAGAAATCCTTAGACATGTTTTTTTTTCAGAAATCCTTTATGGGTTATTTTTTAAAGATAAATCCTAAAACACGGGTCCATTTCCTGTGACCTGATCAAGACATTGTTAAAAAGCCAGTTTTTCAAAAACATATTTTGAAGCAGAATTAAAGGGATTAGCAGCGATATTGCGAGAGAATCGAAAGATGTGGAAATGCATTTGTTTTAACTTATAAATCAGGTATAAGTGTGTACAATTCCATATAACTGCTTTAATGTAGAAGCAAATCACCAAATAGTGAAAAAAATGAAGTATTTGAGGAAATTTGTCATACCGTCTCCCGCAAATAGACATACAGCGATGATGTTTCAAAATCTACAATAAACAGCTGATTGTGGTTTACACTAGCAGAGAATAAACAAATATTAATAATGTTTGTGTTTGAGGTCAAACTGTATTGATCATGGTGCACCATATCACGCTTAAAATCTGGGATATTCGCCGAGAAAGGCTTTTTTGATCTCAAGTCGGAATTTTGATACGCACGTATAGAAATTAAAGAATCAGATAAAAAGTACTGCTTTGTCTTTAATACACGGATTTCAAGCCAACCACTTGCAGGTTATGTTTGGATATCCATGCCAGTAACAAAAATACAAAAATATGAATTTTGATGATTTTTTCGATGCTTCGGATTAGCAAATCGCTGCTAATCCCTTTAATAGAAATGGGTACCTTTTGCTACCAAATGACCCTTACAAATAGGTAAGGTTTGGAATTCTCAGCCGCACATCCCCGACCAAACCAAATCCAAGTACCACCCTGGCATGTAGACTTGAAGTCAAGTTACCTTATCCCTTGGGGGGGGGGGGTTCTCAACTTTTTTGGTAGGTATGTGCCTCCCGGATTTCAAAAATTGGGGTCTCCAGAACTAGGTTTTCAAAAAAATTTGAAAAATAAGCTGCGATTTCCCTCATTTTCCAGCTACTTTTTGAGGTTTTTTGAAGAAAATTTGGTAGAATATGGCTTTGGACATGAAAAGTAGGGTCTCTGGAACTGAAATGGTCCTAAAATGGGGGTCTCTGGAACTGAAAAAGAGCCTGAAAATGAGGGTCTTATAGGCGGCACATACCCAGACTTCATCCCAATGTGAGGAACCCCCCTCCCCCCGAGACCTTACCCCTTGCTATTATCATGCACCATTCTCCCTGACACCACCTTACCCCTACATACTACTAAACCCGGTTCAATTCCTACACTAAATACAAGTTTGTCCACAATGGTTTGTCTCTGGTCCTGTAACTGCTTATTAATGTTTGAATATGCCCTTTCAAGATAGGTCTGTGACCTAAGGGATTATGCAATTTCTCCTGTCTTGGTGGTCTGGGCATGGAGTAAATGTTAAATGGAAAGAACCAAAGGGCTTGATGAGAGCGAGGTGCCACATTCAGATTTTTGGCAATGCTATTACATTACTAATCCTTTTACCAGTTAGCTCCATTTCCTCAAGTTTCCTGATTATATCTATAGCATACTACGTATGATGCATAGATCTGGAAATGAAACCTGTCCCATTGCTGTTGACATGACTTGGATTTTTTCTCTGAATATCAAACCACAAGGAAAATGAACCTATTGTTTTCATTATCATTGGCATTACACACTTATTCAAGCACACTCTAATTACATTAGTTATGTATCATTTTGGTTTTGCAAAATAATTCATCCACTACATGTGTTTATTTTACAAATCAAATTTCCAGGAAATGGTGTTATACAGCAAAAAAGTGGCACAAAACCATGCTGAAAAAATACACGTCGCAGTTCTCGAACCGCTAAGTCCCCCTGGCGGGAGCGGTTTACAAATTTTTTATACCCCCTTACCCTCAGACCCCAGCCCATACCCCAAACCACACCCCATAGCCCTTACCCCACCCCATATCTCACCCAAGCCCCCGAGTACCAACCCATATCCCTGGACCCACCCCATACCTCCAGGTCCCACCCCATACCCACTCCAGGTCCCACCCCATACCCACTCCAGGTCCCACCCCATACGTATGCATACGCACACGTGCGCACGCCAGCGCATGCATACACACATGAGCGCATGTCTGCGCATGCATACGCACCCGCGCGCATGCATACGCGCATGTACGCACGTCTGCACATGCATACGCGCATGTACGCACGTCCGCACATGCATACGCGCATGTCCGTGCATGCATACGCGCATGTACGCACATACGCGCATGTACGCACGTCCGCGCATGCATACGCGCATATCCGTGCATGCATACGCGCATGTCCGCTCATGCATACGCGCATGTCCGTGCACTCATACGCGCATGTCTGCAGGTCTGCGCCTGCATAAGCACATGTGCGAATGTCTGCTGGCCTCATACGCGCATGTCTCCTCCCTCCCTCCGCATGCATTGTGCATGTTCCGTCACGATCCCGCGCAATGCATACGCGCATGTGCACAATTCCGCGCATTTATACGCGCATGTGCAACCGTCCGCGCATGCATACGCGCATGTGCGAACCGTCCGTGCATGCATACGCACACATCACGTCTGCACATTACAGCAAAACAACGCATGTGTGCACGTCTGCGCATGCATACGCACCCATTCGCACGTCCAGCGCATGCATACGTGCATGGCGCCGGCATCCACACATCGTGCGCATGCACGTGCGCACATCTTCACATGCACACGCGCATGTGCACAAGTTCACGCATGCATACTCACATACGTGCGCATCCGTCATCGCATTCATCTGTACGCTCATGTGCCACAGGTCTGTGCATGTATGCGCGCATTGTTCACACATCTCGCATGCATAACGTGCCATGGTGTGCCGTCCGCGGCATGCATACGTCATGTTTCACGTCCGCACATGCATACGCGTATGTTACGCATGTCCGCGCCAGCAGTGCTGTCGCTGTAGGGCGCCGTCTGCGCATGCATACGTGCATGTCCGCACGTCCGCGCATGCAGACGCGCATGTGCGCAATGTCCCCTCATTCATACTCTCATGTGCAACGTCCGTGGCAATGCATACGCGCAGCGCGTGCATGTGCGCACATCTGCGCAATGCATCACTGTATTATGCCCACAAACCCTTAAACCCAAAACCCCCCTAAACCCAAAAATCCCCTTAAACCCCAACACCCCCCTTAACCCGGACAAACCCCCACCCCCCTTAAACTCACCTCGTGCAACCCACATTAACCCAATAACAGGCCCCCCTTAAGCCCGACAACCCCCCTTAAACCCGGACAGGACAACCCCTTTTAAACCCGGACAACCCACCTAAACCCCAACAATCCCCTTAAGCCCAGACAACCCCCCTTACACCCCGGCAACCCATGTGCAACGTCCGGGCAATGCATACGCACATGCGAGCACATACCGCACGCGGCATGTGTGCACGTCTGTGCATGCATACGCTTATTATTGCCACAAAACCCCTTCAACCCAAAACCCCCCTTAAACACCCAAAGCCCCTTAAACCCCAACAACCCCCCCTTAAACCTGTCCAACCCCCCTTACACTCGTGCAAAAACCCCCTTAAACCACACAAAGCCCCCTTAAGCCCCGACAACCCCCATACCCGGACAACCCCCCATAAACCGGAACAACCCCGTTAAAACCCGGACAACCCCTTAAAACCCCAACTCCCCCTTAAGTTCCATACCACCCCCCTTAAACCCGGAACAAAAACCACACCCCCTTTACCCCCGGACAACCCACCTTAAACCCCAACAATCCCCCTTAAAACCCAACAACCCCTTAAGCTGGAAAAATTAGGTACCTAATTAGCATATGCCACGCCCATAATCTATTCAAGATAAGGCATGGCAGTCCGATCCCACCACCACCAAGTTTCTTATAAATTGAGTCCAACTGAGTCCCCAATTGCACAAATTTATTGGTCGAGTCCATAGTTGAAAATATATTTTTCACTCATGACGAGACCAATAACATTTTTGGCATTGGACGAAGAATATGGATCCAATTTTATTATTATTATGTGTCAATATTTCTAGGCCCCTACTTAACTTCCTATTAAAAATGGTCAAAAAAAGGAAGAAATTAAAATTTTTATATTAGCTCAGCAATCCAATCCAAAATCATCAAAATCCAAATGTTCAAAATACAAACACGATAGAACATGTTGAAAATTTTTAACAATATCCAACTGTTGATTCTCCTTCTTGTGAAAGGTTCAAAAGACCAATTCCATAAAACCAAACTCTATAGGATAGTAAAGACACTGCCAATTTTCATAACACCAACAAAACAAGTCTGCGTGACAATCCTTAATGAACTTACTTGGAATAATATAGTTAATTGTCACACCGAACAGTTGTTGAGTTCACTGCTGCGGTTTGAAACTGCCTCCAAAACCAGTGTTCAAATGACCATCATTGACCTGAGTTGATGATTTTTCTCTGCACGGTGCTCTGTGAGCATATTCTTCAGGACGTACTTCACTCAAGACCATTAGCCATCAATTTGTTGCGATTGGCAATTGCTGAACTGTAAGCTCCTCCTCAAGGGATTAATATTGATAATTATAGAATAGGATCAAGCTCAAGCTTTCTGTTCCAGGATCTGCAACAGACGACATTCAGGAGCAGGAGAAAGAAAAAAAGTTGACGTTGATGGCGTATCGTGGTGGTTTCTCTGGTATTGGTGCAATTTGTCAATTGAATTAGCAGTACATCTGGACAGTTTTTGTTTTTTGGACATTTGGGCGGACCAACATACGACCGAATGCTGCATTCATTTCTGGGCCTGACACATTGCAGATAATCTTTGATCAAACCCACTTTCATCAAGGAGGGTGATGCATGTAGATCTCAAACTATGGTTAGTGTAATGGCGTGAAAGCCCGGCAGATGTAGACAGGTTACCCCCCATGAAGGAACCCAGGGATTTTTCACCAACAGGAGCTGCTTATAAAAATGGAAATGGCTCTCCACTATCATCAACAGCTTGCGGGGCTATTTTCTTGGGTGCTTGAAACGTGCATTAATTCTTGGATTCAACTTTGAGATGTATTTTGACGCGACTGGGATCCATCACCGGTCAGTAGACTACATACGCCCAACGTCAACTTAGATTTAATCAATCCACCCCTGATCTTTTTTGTTCATTTATCCTTGGCTTGGTATACGTATCGTCGACCGTCAGAATCTACGCCAATTGCAACCAAATGATCTTTGGTAAGTTGAAGAAGGGTCTCACGACCGCGTCGGCAGATGAACAACATTAGCTCCAACCACACTTTTCTGGTAAAACCTATAGGTGGATCTTCATTAAAAAACGCCCAGGCGTGTACAGCTTTGTGATGTCATTCTCATTCAATAGGTACATAATGTGTGTATCTTCCATATACCCTTCTCGTTTAAGCTTTGCTTGATTAGCAAGCAAAATGCCAAATTTGCCTGAGCAAATTCTGGCTCCGTTAACAGATTGACAACATGTCCGTTGTCCGAACGGTGCGATTTAAAGAGTCCTAGTAACTAGGACATTCGAATCCATTATCATTAGCACTGGGCATTATCGAACAGCTGATCTCATGTCTAGTTCGTTGTATGAAGGAAGTGACAATATGGTATTGAATGAAACTCAAAATTTCACAGGTACAGAGACCAAAAATACCGCCAATATGCATCAACATTGCATTTAGTCAATTCTTGCAATTTACATTACTGTACATTACCAATTGTTTACAATTTGATATCACAATTGTAAATTCGAGAAGAAAATAGGAGGGAGCGAGCGATTTCTTAACCAGCAGAATTGAAGTCCCGAATGAAACCGGAAGCATAAAGGACGAGGCTTAAAGGTCGTACACACGGTAAACAAAATGATCACCACCGATGAACAAAATCGGTTTCCAACACCCTATTCAGACGCTGCCGGCCAAGCCATACAAAAAGTAAACTAATTGATGCGGTATTTATGCGTGCCTCTATCAAAAAAAAAAAAAAAGTTTGCTTTCCTATCCCAAAAAGTGAAGAGTGAGCAGGTCGATAATAATCGGATAATTTGAAAGCGGCCTAACCAATTCAGAAAGAAACCTGCTTTTGTCTTAATAAACCAATTGGATGTGACGGCTAAATTTGTGATTTCTTGGTATAATCGTCCGACTAGTCCATGAAATACGGCCACACACATCGAACGCGGGTGAGGCAGGAAGAGAGTGACAGGTGCACACAACAGAATCCCAGAACCGAATCAATGGACGTAAATAGACAGAAAATTGGTACTAGAGACTTCTCTCCGAAGCACTTTACACAAACAGCACAAAAAAAATACAAGAAAACCCTTCGTAAAAACGGCATTTAGTCAATTTTGTTTAAACAAGAAAAGCGCTCGGACGACTTTTGGCTAGATTCTCCGCAGAGGGTGTGGTGAGCATCTTGTCAAGGAAATTATAGAATCAACTGGCGCAAAAAACCCGAAATGCGTAGTTCGCCAGTGGCGTGCATACTAATCCCATGATCCTTGCGATTTCATACTACGATAAGGATTGTGTGTGTGTGTGGAAGAAATATGAGTACAACTGGACGAAAAAATTCGATTTTTTCCGAAATAGGTAATTGAAAATTGACATCAACAATCTTCATATGAATCAGAGATACACATGCTTGATGGACTCCCGTCTTGGGGTGAGTAAATAAAATGAAAGATAAGTTATCCTTCTGCAAAGTTGAACTTCGCTGAGTTCAGGAAAAATGGCTAAGTCATTTAATTGCAACGTTCTGTACACCAGTCCTAGTCCTGAGTTACCATGTACTGTGAACTAGATTTAACGATGCCCTGATATTATCAGCGACCCTGTCTTGTATTGATTACCTCTCAAGTCTGACTTACAAATAAAACTACGAAGGACCTCCGCGAGCATGGCTTTTTCGTACTGTTCAAAGTTTGGTACAGGCCTTTTCCTTGAGAGAGGCCTAAAGATGTTCACAGCCCCTTCTGTGCTTCTTGTGTATTTGCGCTGTCCTTTTTCTTGATTAGATCCTCGAAACTCGTCACTATTCAACGTTGTAAATCTAGCAGTTTGCCACGGTTTGTTTTGGTCGCGCCGCCATATTTTGGACATCTGCAATGGCGACCCAAATTGGGATCGTCTGTTTCTTTTTTTTGGTTTTACGGTTCACGAAAAAAATTAAATAGTCTTGATACGTACTTGTGAACGCAAACGATCGGTAATAAAAAACTGCTACGTAATACAAGCTGTTTATCGGGAAATGATAAAACCGAGGGATTTATACTGTAAGGAAGGACCCGAATATGGATCCGACTTTAAAAAGTCGGGTCGTGGGAGATTTAAATTGATCAATATGTGAATTCTAGGATTTACTACGATGTGTACCATGGAATAGGAATGGAGATTCCTGAAACATCATAATCATCAAAATCGGACTTATGGATCTTCAGATAGTTGGTTCACAAATCCACCACCCCAATTTAAACTCCTCTAATTAGGCAATTAGGTACCTAATTAGCATATGCCATGCTCATAATCTAATCAGATGAAGGGCATGCAGTCCGATCCCACCCACCAAGTTTACCTCACCATAAACCCCTTATGGTCATGTTATCGCTTTCAAAAGATTAGTTTTGTAAAATAACCACACCCCAATTAACTCATCTAATTATGCAACTTAGGTACCTATTTTGTAGGGGATAAAAAGTGACCAAGCTGATCTGCACTTATGGACAAGAGAGGCAATGATGAGAGCAATGTGTGTGTGAAGTTGGTGGATAAGATGAGGACTGAGAACTTGGCAGATGTTGGGTTTGGCAAGGCGAATAGTGTTCGTTGGTATGGGCATGTGCTGAAGACGGATTACAGGCACGCTTTAAGAAAGGCTTTTGAGTTTGAGGTGGAGGTTTGAGGAGAGGGGCCCTCCAAGAGACATGGAAGAAGCAATGGAGTATGAGAGTAGGAGGGTTTGCTTGAGGATGGAGGATGCACTGAATCTGGTGAAGTGGATGGAGGAGTAAGTGGCGGTTTTTCCTGTGAGTGTGAGGTGATCGGCACCCCTTGTTGAACGGGGACTAACCGGATTAAAACTTTACTACTACTACTGTTAAGAGTGAATAACAGTATACCAGGTATGGTATAAGTTTGGGGATTAGTAAAAGAAGGGTAACCTGATCATGGTCTGATTTTTCATATGATGATTTTTCCCTCACATGAAAGCATGTCACCAAAAACATCTGATTACAAATTTTGAGTTAAATCAGTCCGGTCGTTTGGATTGTAGAAGCCAAATTGTGTACTTAATTGGCCCATAGGACAGTGTGTGTTAATAAATGTGGTATTACATTTTGGAGACGTTTTTGTTCATAAAATCAATAGGAAACATTTCCTAGCCTAAATTTCTCTGGGGGTAATGAGAAAAAATTGAAAAATATGAACTTTCTTCTGATACCAAAATCTCCATTTTGATGGAGTAAAGTGAGGGGGGGCGAGGTTGACGATCGGGCCATGTAGCAATGATGCATTTACATAGCTGTATCGAAGCGGAAAAAACAGTGATTTGTCAACAGATGAAATAAATGCTGATCAGCTGATGATGCCAATACTAGCTTTAATTTCTTTCAAATATAAATATTAGAAAGGATGGGACATATTTCTTTCAGAATGATTTATTGACTTTGTGTATGATATGAAAGTGACTTGATAAATAACAATTGATATAATTACCATGAAAAATTAATTAAAGCAATAACAGCACATTTTTAATTACCATAAAAAATTAATTAAAGCAATAACAGCACATTTTTTTAAGAGCACCCCCAATTTTCAAAATTTGAGATTTTTGCAAAGTTGTGTTGGTAATTTTCTAGTAAAATATACCTGCGAGTGCAATGCTAAAAAAATATGAATTTGTCATAAAAAAAGCAATTTTGTAATTAGAATCGGGATCCCTGATTGTAATTTAATGGCAAAGCTGGAAACACCAAATTTATGACCTCACAAAAATTACCTTTGACCTGACTTGCCTGAACCGATGGAAAAACTAGCGGATGAAACTAGACATGCACATGACGAATAAATCCCAGGCTATTTCATATTGTAAGGACTTCAAACAGCCGTTGAATTATTATCGGAGATCTCCGATATTAATTATTTTAATTACAAAATTCCTTCTTTTGCGATACATGCATAGAGAATTTTGAGGTCTACTATTTTGCAGCATTGTTTACTAGTCAGTTACCAATGCAACTGTGCAAAAATCTCAAAATATCTGGAAAATTGGTAGCGCTCTCTAAAAAAATGTGCTATTACTGTTAAATGATCATATTCACAATTCAATTCCAAACATAACTGTAGTTTATTTCTCTTTTCAAATTGGTCAAACATGTATTTTAACTTTTTTTTAAATCCAGAACCAGTCTGAAGTATCTGCCAAGGCACTGCACACCCCCATTAGAAATATTCATGCATATGCTTGCATACAAGCAAAAACCCTTGAAAACCACATTTTTAGAACTTCTGGCGAGTTACTGGGTTTTGAAAACTGCTTATTTTAAAACCTAGTGCTATCCCTGATTCTACGTTTATCTAGCTCGTTGATAGTTATAGATTACTTACGAGGCTGCATATCCAGGCTCACAGGGCTGACATTCTGTCATACCTTCATTTTTCTGATGATGTCCTGCTGTGCAATTGATGCAGTCTATTGTGGCACTTGTATTAGACATTTTCCCAGCAGGGCATTTAAGACATTCTTTAGACTGTGTTACGTTGCTATAGTAACCTGGTTCACAGGGCTCACATTCTTCACTGCCTGACTCTGGTTGGTGAAAACCTTTTGCACATGGTTGACATTTAGTACTGTTTGTTGTATTAGAAAATGTTCCTGGGAGACAGTCTTTACAGGTCACAGAAGCTGGCTCATTTGCATATTGACCTTCAGGACAGGGGTCACAGTCTACACTTCCTGTAGCACTGAAATTAAATATTAATTATCAAAGTTTAACAATTCATGACTTTATTTTAGAAGGAAGATTTTTCAAGATTGTTCCAAATCATGAAAATAATAATACATGCAGTAACAATCTTAATATCCCACCTCTTAGATGCCCCTCACACCGCATAGGAGCAGATTACATTAGTAAATGATAATACAAATACAATCTGATAAAACAATTCTATGTGAATACATCTATATACAGCGTGTCCCAATAAAAAACTTAACTTATTTTTTTCTTCATCAGGTTAGTCAGCAGACACGCAATTTCTGAGAAATTTGGACAGTACTTTCTGTAATACACAACCACACCTAAAAATATCATGAGATCCCTTTTGCTCTGTGGTGTGGGGAATTTCTCAATTGCTTCAAAATATTTTAAATTTGCAGGAATAGTTTAAAAGTGAAGGATAGAATTATCATAAGTTGCTTTTTCCTTCTGAAGAATTGACGGAATAGGAAGAAAACGTTAGTGTTCAAAGATACGAATCTCCATTCAATTATGTGTTGTAGTAAGTGTCCGTTTGGACACTAATGACTAAAATACATGATTTTGTCCTTATTAGGTTGCTTCTGGTCCTATCATTTGTAGGTTATGTTAGGATACCTATACTTGTTACATACATGCAAAAATCTATTTTTTTATGACTTTTTTCGATTTTGTGATACAGTAAATCACTCATAGTGCCTGTGATTTGCCCTTGTCCAACAACAAGCCAAGTATGTGACATTTGCATGGCATAATTCACTCTTCACCAAAATCACAGTCAAACCTGGTTGAGATAATTATAGATTATTATTAACCATAGATACAGAATAAAAAGGAGATGCCGTACGCCCGTGTTGAAGAATAGGCGGCCACCGTAACCGTGTTTTGAAAATTATAAATATTCATTACGGTCATCCATTCGAAACGCGCATGCGTACGCGCATGCGCCGTAACCTGTTGGGCTGGAAACAGTACATCGTTCTATGTAAATGCGTGAATATATGAATAAATTGGTACACCACGCTATGGAAATGAGGGAATATGTGAATAAATTGGTACACCACGCTATGGAAATAAGTACGCACTGCGGGAAAAGATGGTTACGGCTTTTGAGCTGGCATTCGCTATCTAGTGTTATAAATAGAAATCTGTGTTATTAACTTACTTGGTGGCCGACCCTGGTTGACACTGCAGACAACTCTCTTGTCCAGGGTCAGGTTGGAAGTGTCCTGGGCTGCATCCATCACATAGGTCTGCTGATGTACATTGGCCAGTGGCAGTACAACACACACAGTCTCTGGCACCTGTGAGTTAATTTCAATTTCTGATTTGATAATTTTGACATTGTGTGCAGTGAAACAAAGCATATTATCTCCTCATAAGATTGCTTTCTTTTTAAACCCAAGATTCCATTTGGGTATTAATCAGTTCGTTTACCTGATTATTATTGGGAACACTGTGGTGAGTAAAGTGCTTTAAAGGTCCATGGCCCGATTGCTAATAGCCTCGTCCCCAGGGACCCCAGATTTTACCGGAAGTGGTCAATATTTTGGTATCAGAAGAAAGCTATTATTTTTCTTATTTACCCTGTGAAATCTTAGGGCTAAAGGATGTTTGGTTTGGATGTTATGAGCAAAATTGTGCCCCATTTTGGTCGACCAATATTAATTTTACACAGTACTCTATGGGGATTACAAAATCACGTTTTTAGCTCTCATATCAAAACAGGTTGAAATATCGGCGCGAAACTTTACAGGTAGGGTTTTGGGGTGAAGACAATTCTATCAAGATCAAAACTTTCTATACTTAAATCGGGCCATCCCCCTTTAAATAAGCTTTCATATGAAAATCATGTAATGTAATTTTAGGCATTGAAAGCTGAAGAGCTTTCCCTTTCTTCTGTATTGATATATCTCAGTAACACAAATTTGATTTATGAGTAATTTCCCTCTTTTGGATCATTGCTGTGTGTGCTTGTCATGAGTGATTTGTTATGGGTATTGTATAGTTATGATCTGAGTATGTAACTTTTGATTTTTTTAGTTTTAGGGGATGTCTGTGTCTGGCCTTTGGTGTATCTAAACCATGTTGTATTGTTTGTTCCTTTTAACTCTGTATATATTTTTGCATGGAAATAAAGATTATGATTTGATGAGTACACTCACTGGGACTTGAACCCACAACCTTCAGATTATTAGGACCACATGTGTGCCCTATTTAGCATGTGCTTACCACAATTGACATGTTTATCACTCTGTGACATCGCTCTATGGCTGGACAAAGTATTGTGGGTAAATGACTCACCAGTATCTGGTATTGTGCCTGCGTTACATGCTACACAATCAGGCTGATAATCAGTACAGTTGATATCGGTCACATCTAAAACAAGCCTGTGTTGTATCATTGCTGAGATAGACTGCACTGTAATGTTACAAGTTCCTGTAGCAAGAAATAAAATGCAACACGACTGTAAACTCATGGTTCCTGTAGCATGCAAAGAAATAAATCCAACAAGATTTTATTATTTCATTAAATATATGCCTTATATTTTTTATTAACACTAACCCAAACTGCAAGTAGCCTAGTAGGTATTCATACACTCTGCGTATTTACGCATAAACAGCAGCAAATCAGTGAAGCTGTTAACGAAATACGCGAATGTGCTGGACAAAGTATTTGACCAATTTCAGATCGAACTTTCCAATAGGTTTCAGATCCTTCAAGAACTGGACTCATCTGTGTCAATCACTGAACGGTACAACCTAATTGAGGAAGCCGTTGAAGCAGCAGC